>JANFOE010002425.1:0-25754 GCA_025667525.1 Glebionis coronaria | reverse complement strand
ATATATATATATATTATATATATATATTTATATATAACATATATACATATATATATATATATATATATATATATATATATATATTATATATATATATATATATATATATATACATATAAAATATATATATATATATATATATATATATATATATATATATATATATATATATATACACATATGTATATATATATATATATATATATATATATATATATATATATATATATATATATATATATATATATATATATATATATATATATATATATATATATATATATATATATATATATATATATATATATATATATACATATATATAGAGTTAGGTTATTGTAGTGTGATAGTTTAAAGTTGTTAAAATGAGAAGTCATTTTAACCATTGATTTCATCAATTAACCTTTGATATATTAACATAAATAATCAATTTATTCGTAAATCCAGTGATACACTATCAAAAATTATATTTGAGTTAACAAAGATTTGCTAAACTATGATAAACAACTGATACACGAGAAACTATTAGTATTAAAAGTCGTGAACCAACTACTCGTACACGAATAAAAACTTCCAAAAAGCTCGTAGACGAACCAAAACCCAAAAACAAACCAAAACTAATCAATAAATGTGACATTTACCCTTTTTTGTTGCTTCTCATTTTAACAACTTTAAAGACCTACACCATTTTATCTAAATTCCATATATATATATATATATATATATATATATATATATATATATATATATATATATATATATATATATATATATATATATATATATATATATATATATAATATATATATATATATATATATATATATATATATATATATATATATATATATATATATATATATATGACAAAAGATCTGCAAGGAATGGTCTCCCAAAAAAGTTAAAAAGATTCAATCTAAGCCGTTCATCTAGAAAACAATCGTGTGGTTGAGATATAATAAGATGGGCATTATAGTAATTTCTCATTTTCTCTTAACCAATTCACACGGATCAATTTGTTTTCTTTCATTTCCACATACCCTCACACACTCCCTGCTTTTAGAAACACATACACCTACACAACCACCACCGCCGGCGTCACCCCATCGCTGACACCACCGGTTGCAACCCACCTCACTTGTTACATACAAACACACTACGAATTAAACCTCGATCAATCTCCGTTGTCACAACACCATCGTGTTTTTCCATCGGCGCCACAGTTTGTCGTCGTATCCATGGTTAATGACCAGATGCAGGTGTTGATGATCGAGTGGGGTGATTGTTTCTTGCTCTACGTCATTGATTATATTGAATCCTTCACTGAAGAACTCACAAAACTAGGCCTCGATGGATGTTGTTTGTTGTACATTATTTTGACACTTTTTAGGTGTTATAATTGATATATGGAAATCTCATATTTTATTTTGTTTGTTGTATGATCAAAACATACGTCGGTCTTATTACTTCTATGCTATATTTGCTACTTTTATTTGGGGATGTGAGGTACGAGTAGGGGTGGCTAAATGGGTGGATTGGACGGGTATAAGTAGTGGGTTAAACAGACGTTGACTTATGGACGCGGATTTAATGGATAATTTTTAGTATTTGTACCAAATCGACTTTGATCAAATGAACATTGTACCAAATGGACTTAATTCAAATGGATAATATTAAAGGAGAAACAAATAAATTCAAGATTAATTAATTGACAAAAAATAACTATCACGTATTGTTCATAATACCCATTTATTTAACTCAATGCTTTTATGGTGTCTAAATAATTCAACTAAAATAAAAGTCAATACTCATTTAGTCCATTAGGTAAAAAATATGGTCCAAATAAACCAAATTTAAGCATATGGACATAATTTGTCATCACTAAGTACGAGGCTACACAGTCAATTTTCAAGTTTATGTTGTATTTCTAGTTTACATATACATGTTGCATGCATAAGTTAATTTGTTTAAGTGTATATCTAACGTAATTTATAAGAGATAATATATTTACACTAGCAACATAACTCACACTCTCCTACTAATTTGTTGATTTTTGGCATGAAGAAGTTGGCGTTTTACTTTGTCTTAACTAACATGTTGCATGCACAAGATAACTTGGTTTTTTAGCTATTACAATATGGTTGCACTTCCATACGAATATCAAGTTTGAATAACGTTGCATAAAAAGAGCTTGAATAAGACAGATGTTTGTTTGTAACGGTTTAACTTTTTTCAATAAACCCACTTTAGATGGATCACATATGATTTTGTTTGAATCACATGTGATTTTGTTTGAATCACATGTAATTATATTAATATATTAAAATGTCTGTTATAAATTTATAAAACTAATTAGCTTTTAAATAACATGTGATTTGTTTGAATCTCGTGTAATGTTGCTTGAATTACATGTGATTCGATGATAATTACATGTGATTCAAATTTTAAAACCTTAACTTTTTTTAGCAAACCCACTTTAAATGAATCATATGTGATTTAATTTGAATCACATGTGAATCGATGATAATTATATGTGATTTTGCTTGTATTACATGTGATTCAAATATTTCAATACTTTAACTTTTTTAGCAAACCCTTTAGATGAATCATATGGATTTAATTTGAATCACATGTTATTTAGTTTGTCAATATATAAAATTGGCATTCATGTAAAATATATAAACCAAAATATATAAACCAAATTGGCTTTTGAATAGCATGTGATTTTGTTTGAATCACATGTGATTTTGTTGGAATCACATATAATTTTGCATGAATTACATGTGATTTAGTGATAATTACATGTGATTTTACTTGAATTTCATGTAATTATGTTTGAATCTCATGTAATCTATTTTACTTATTATTTAATCAATTAACCTAAAAATATGCTATTTTTATTCAAGTAACAAACATATAATACATTAAAATCAAATTTTATCAAGTAACTATTAATTGGAATAAGTCTCTGATTATAGTTGTTTCGGTTTCTTACTTAATCATAAAGATAATATATATGTTGCAAAGGTAAATCACATGTGATTCGATCTGAATCACATGTAATTTATGTATAAATTACATGTGATTTGGATTATTTTCATATTCGATTTTATAATATGTTATTACACATTAGCTTGTTTGTATTACGTACTTTTTGAATCACATGTGATTTTATTTGAATAATATGTAATTGTGTCAATATACTAAAATGATGTTATCATTCATGTAAAATATATAAAACAAATTGGCTGTGAATTACATGTGATTTTGTGTTTGAATTACATGTGATTGGGTTATAATTACACATGATTTTTCTTACATTACATTTGTTTAAGAATTTTGAAATCTTAACATTTTCTAACAAACCCATTGTACATTAATCATGTGATTTGGTGTGAATCATATGTAATTCTGTCAATATATTAAAATACATGTGATTTACGAACCTACTTTAAATGAATCACTTTAGTTGTGTTTAAATTACATGTGATTAGGTTATAATTACATGTGATTTTTCTTACATTACATGTGTTTAAACATTTCGAAATCTTAACATTTTCTAATAAACCCATTATACATTAATCACATGTAATTTGGTGTGAATCATATGTAACCGTGTCAATATATTAAAATACATATGACTTATGAACCCACTTTAAATGAATAACTTTAGCTGAATCACACGTGATCTTTTCGTAAATCATCACGTGATTTACGAAAATCACACGTGATTACGAAAATCACACCTGATTTACATTTTTGAACAACAAAACACTAGAATAATATATGATATGATTTTATTTTTCTATATCAAATATTCTCATGCAGTTTTCCATTTTCTATAAACTTTCGTGGCTATTTGTTAGGAACGAGAAAAAATCATACATATTAAAAATGAACGTAAATAATGTTAATAATGTTTTATTGTCATTCATATAAAATATAGAATGTCAATTGGCTTCTGAATTACATGTGATTTTATTTTGATCACATGTAATTTTACTTAAATTACATGTGATTCTCTATGTGTTTTTACATGTGATTCATGTAAAATATATAAACCAAATTTGCTTTTAAATTAGTTATTAGTTTATTTTAATCACATGTAATTCTGCTTAAATTACATGTGATTTAATGATAATTACATGTGATTGATCCGAATAACAAGTTACTTATACTAAATCTAAAATCATAATTTTCGCCAAACCGTAAGTAATTTTTTCAAACACTTGTGATTTGTGTCAAATGACTTGATTTTTACCAAATCACATATGATTTGTGATAAATTTTCTTTTTAATGATAATTCTATCGATATATAAAAATGTTTGTTGTCATTAATATAAAATATATAAAAAAATAAATTGGCTTTTAAAGTACATGTGATTTTGTTTAAATCACATGTAATTTTGCTTAAATTACATATGATTCAGTGACAGTCACATCTGTTATTGTCTGAATTACATGTGATTCGGTGATAATTACATGTGATTTTGTTTGAATTACATGTGATTCAAGCATTTCAAAATCTTAATTTCTAAACCAATTTTAAATGAATCACATGTGACTTTGTTTGAATCACATATAATTTTCCACTATGTTAAAATATCATTTTTCATTCATGTAAATAACATATAAACCAAACTGGCTTTTAAATTACATGTGATTTTTTTTGAATCACGTGTAATTTTGATTAAATTACATATGATTCTTGATAACCACATGCGCTTTTGCTTACATTATATGTGATCAAAGCATATTGAATTACATTGATTCTGTGATAATTAAAATGTCTTTTCATTCAAGTAAAATATACAAACCAAACTAGGTTTTGAATTACAGGTAATTTTGTTTGAATCATTTATAATTTAGATTGAATTACATGTAATTCTGTCAATAAATTAAGTTGCTTGTCGTCATTAATATAAAATATATAAACAAACTGGATTCTGAATTACACGTGATTTTGTTTGAATCACATGTAATTTTGCTTGAATTAATTACATGTGATTCGGTAATCATTACATGTGATTCAAGCATTTTAAAACTATAACATCTTCTTACAAACCTATAAGGTGATGTGTTAGCCATCAGATTCCTAGACCCAACTAGACCCAACAAGACCCAACAATAAAGACTCTATAAGGTGTATGAATCCAGTAGATCAAAAAGTAAAAAAGAACAACAACACAAGATATGTTCATCCCATCCTCAATTATCAAACTAAATAAAACAAGAATGTGACAAAAAAAAACCAACAACAATTATATACCAGACATTTAAAATTTAAGACAGATGAGACTAAATTAATAGAAGAGCCAACAATGGTATTTCAAAGCAACAACTCACAAAATCAGAGTTTAATATAATTTAAAAAAATTAATTAGATGATTTGATCCATCATCTATCCATCTATCTGTTTAATAGATAAAACAAAAATTAATTAAATACTATAGAAATATACTAGTTTTAACAATAAGAACCATACCAACCACATTGCTTTTATCTATCAATAAGTTAAATCACATTACTGAGATTGATTGCCTGGGTAAAAGTATGTGTTTTCCGGCAATGTTTTTGTGATTCCGGCGAGTTTGTTGTTTTAGAATGAAGCAAGGGCGGTGGTTACGATTTCAGATGATGATTGTTGATTTTCGGCAAATTATTGTTGTGATTCCGGCGAGTGTCATTGATTTTCCGAGGAGGGGTTGTGGGAAGTCAGGTGGTGTGTTTTTTTAGAGAGAGAAAAAAGTTTATCAAATGAGGTGTGAAAGGTGACTTTTTAGATTTATATATTTTCGGTAGATTAAATTATAGCTTTTGGATTAACTTTAAATGAACGGATGAGATGGGTTCTTTTCTTCTTTTTTTTGATATCATTCTACAAGGATCTCAAATATATATATATATATATATATATATATATATATATATATATATATATATATATATATATATATATATATATATATATATATATATATATATATATATATATATATATATATATATATATATATATATATATTATATATATATATATATATATATATATATATATATATACATATATATATATATATATATATATATATATATATATATATATATATATATATATATATATATATATATATATATATATATATATATATATATATATATATATATATATATCTTTATAATATATGTAGGTGTAACTATGATTTGATCCCACACCTCTAATCCCAGTCATATGTGACATGGCAGTTATTAGCCAATATTATTTCACAAATCCCTAAAAGATCTCTATTTCCAACGTTTTAGTTGTTTGAAAATTCAAATATTTGAAAATCACGTTTTTGAAACGCTGTTTTGAGAACTACTTTTTCAAAATCGTGTTTTGAAGGCATTTATTTTTTTTTGAAAATTATAAAATGTGGAGTCTTAAAAAAACCTTTCTATATGTAAATAACAAGATTCAAACATGGGTCTGTTGGTTTGCAAGTAGCCAAGTTAACCAATTAACACAACCAAGTTTTTATGTTTTTCTATCCAAAACAAAATTAATAAACTCTAAAAAACCTAATTACATTTATCCAAATTCTAAGATACGTATATACCTGGATTATTAATCAAGAAAACATAAATCAAAACCCTAAATTCTCAAGAAAACACACACGACAAAAGTTACACCTCCTTCTTTTGAACCCTAATTGTAAACCTTAATGATACTGTTTTCTTTCTGTTTTGCATGTGTTTTCTTTGTTTTGTTTGTAGGATAACCTTTTCCACGTAAAAAAAGATATGATTTTTTTCTCAAACCTAACAAAGTTATGTTGTGGTTTTTGTTTTTTTCTAGGTTAATAAGTGAGGCAGGCAAGTAACATTGATTTTTCACTTATTGTTAGACATGCTGAAACATTCCGTCACTTATTTTTTTCTTTGTTCTCATGACAGGCTCAGGTTGATGATTCATATGCTGACGAATCCAGACTTGACGAGAGCATACAGTTTGGTTGGCTGGACAACTGTCTACAAGATCCGGACAGCGTGTAGGTAACAATGCTCTGCATATAACATATGACTAAAACGTCTATACCAAGATTCAGTTTTTTCTGTTAATGTGTGATTCTTGTTGGTGTACCTTACCAAATAAGGATTCAGTTTTTGGATATGCAGATGTCGAGTCGGATCCCAAGACTGTCAAGCTGTTTGGGTATATGGGAGTAACTGATACATGTGGACTACGGTCAAATGGGTGGACCTCAACATATCGGCCCAATATTCGTTACGTTCCCTCTCTGTCCCTTTTTCTTTATCGATGGGGGTTGCGATGAATCTTGTTGCTATTAATAAAGAGAATAATGATTTTGTTGCACTTTGCAAGATTGAACAAGATTTGGACTTTTCAGAATTCTTAAAGTTAGATGGTTTTTGTGGTTATCTTCCGATTTTTTGATATCTGAATATCTTGCGCTTCGATATTCAGCTGCATAATTACATAACTGTCAACCAAGAATGAACAATCCAATCGGAAAAAGATTTATCTTTTTTCTGCAAAAACTATATAAGTTAGCCTGCCAAACCAATGTTTTATATTGTAAAATATCTAGAAATAGGGAGTCAAAGTTAATGACCGACCAACATGTATTTACGTGTGAAAGAATTATGCAGCTTTAAACTTGAGAAGAGGAGGAAAGTCAAGTTTTGCAGAGTGAAGAAGTTGTGCAGGTGCTAACGCCTGAACCCATTCGATCGAACAAATATTTTTTTCCGCATAAAGTATATGAGTTAGCCTGCCAAACGAATGTTTTATATTGTATATCTCCAGAAATCCCGCAGCGAAGAGCGGGTAAACACCCTCGCTAGGCACAAATATCAGCACATGAGTTACTCATGTTCGTCAATCCTCACTGTAGCTTCTTAGTTTTTTATTGTGCTGATCTGTTTTGAATGTTTGTATTAGTCGGCAATGGTAAAAATAACAATTTTAATGATAATATAATATTATATGTGATGGAGTTCTGTAATAAATTAATTAAAGTTAAAAATGTGATGGACTCTGTTGGTCTCCTACTGATACTATTTTTGCACTCTTTGTTCCTGAACAAAGTGGCGGAAATCAATAGAAATTTTATTAGTTGTGAGATGCAACTTTCAATAACTGCATAGGTATGTTAATTCATGCTAATACTTGAGATTTGGTGCAAGTGCTATCAGGTCATGACGGTGTTGAAGGAAGAGATTATGATGCCAATTGCTGCAAGTGAAGGCCTGTTTAGATTAATATTTTGTCCGTCTAGAGAGTTGGATTATTGTGTTCTAATCAAGTGTGGCTGTTATAGAGTATAAGAAGTGTTGCGCAAAAAGCCAATAAAGGTACATAACGCGTCAAGTGCTTTTCAATTTCAGGATTTGCTTTAATCTCTTTTTTTATTTATGATCAGGGGTATGGTATAAGCTTTCTTATTAGTTATATCATAAGTTTAAATTAGTATAGTTGTAAAAATGCCGTAAATTAATCAAATATATTGACCTTTTAAAAGTATAATGCATAAACAGTTCAACATATATAAATTGCATATTGGCCTTAGACGCATTTGTATACTTTGGTTGGATATCTCCATAGTTACATAAGTAACTCGTTTTCAGTATGTGTTCATGTTGTATTTGTTAATTAATTTGTCATAATATATCGTTGCCGAGAGCTCGACTTCAGTAAGGGAAAATTTTTCTTACAAATGCCCTCTAAAAGACTTGCCAAGTGGGTATATGGGCAAAATGTTGGTTTACAAAGGTGGAGCGGTCAAACTCAAGCTTGGAGACAACATCTTCGATGTAAGTTTCTCAAATTAAACATTAAATATTTTGGTAAAATGCGTAGATTAATTATAAAATTACATCATCTCTATCAATATTTGTAGGTTTCGCCTGGTATAATTGGTGAATGTAAACAAGATGCTGCAATTATAAACACTGAAGCCAAACATCAATTGAAAAGAAAGGCATTGTAACTCCTGATGTGGATACACTCTTGGAAAATATCACCCAGCTTTAATAGTAAATCTTCCCAATGGGGGTGCCAAAATAACTGCTGCTCCCACCACCACCTGCTCATATGCGTCCAACTCAACCACATATGTTTCCCCCTCAAGGTTAAGCTCTAGGAATCCCACCAACACAACCTATTCAACATGGTATTCCTCCTCATCAGCTTCCTATTATGCACCAGGCTCAACAAATGCAACGGCCATACATGCAGCAGCCTCAAGCATATTCTGGACAAGCATCTGGTCCATTTGCACAGCAACAACCTTAGATTTCTCCACCGGGTCCACCAGCCAATTGGTAAAAGCGTTTATAATTAGGCGTAGGGCAGTCAAGACTAAGGTAATTCAAACAGTTATAATATCAATCCAAGTTTGAGTGGATGTTGTGCTGCAATCGACAAATACTCACGATAATTTACGAATGGGCTTCAGCTGATTGCATACTAATCAATGGTATAAAAACACCACATATAGGATCATATGCTATAGACCCTCAAGGTAAAAAACTGTTTTTCTTTAAAAAGGTCGGCTTAAAATTTATTCTTATACTTAAGTGTCATTTTTGTTTTGAAAAATCATTCGATGCAGGCGTATGTAGCACCTATAGTTTGATAGGAACAAAAGAGCTTCATAGATTAGTCTTTTGCATAACCATGCTGCGGAAACTAAAATTTCTGGAAGCTAACAACATGGGTTACTGGGTAAGTGTTCTGCAACCAATGTTAAAAGGATGATCATTGATTCGTTTGGGCCAAAACGTGTGTCTACAACCAATGATATTAGGTAAGCGTTTTTGCATAACCGAGTCAGAATGGTCTGATCAGTCTAAACTTAACAGAAGGTCAACCCTATCCAACGTAACCCATTTAGACTATCATTACATATTATTTTTTTGACCCGTTACCATATAAAATCAACACGGTCAAACCTTGGTACTATTAGAAGTGTCGACAGAAAAGTAATAGATAAGGTTCCGTTACCTAAATGCAGAAACCATGGACCGCAGCCTTGACCTGTTTACAGATATAAATCTACTCTACTATTACAATCAAATATTTACAACCATAATAAAAATTTCAATAAAACAATCAAGTTTTTTTTATGATACTGACTTATTGAGGTAAGTAGTTTACGAGTAAAATTACTTTTTAGCTTCCTTTTTGGCATTTGTTATGGGATTGTAGCCATTATATATGCCATGTTAAAGATGAAAAAGTCACGAAAAGAAAGATTTCACAATCTATCCACCTATTTCCTAACAGTTGCAACTAAGTTTTTGCCTTTTCCCTATCAATGGCAATATATGCACATCTTACCTTCTTTTCTACCATGACCAAGATCTTTATATAGCTTCCCTTTTTGATGTTCCTATAGGTGTTCGCTCATTAGAATCAGTCGTCTGTTCATCACACGATCCTTATTATAAGGGGTTTAATTTAGATTTTCTTTTTATATCAGGCTAAAAATCAGTAAAGTTAGTGAGGACTATTGCGGAACTTCATCCAGTATGTTTTTGGCCAAATTTTCGGTCAAATTCACAGCAAGTTCACGATAAGAAAAGGGATTAGCCTCTCGATTTATGTGCTCAATTAATGTGATAATTTATTAGCATTTGAGACCACATATTGGTGAGTGGCCACACTTGCGAATTCATACAGATTGATAAAGGTAAATTTTCCAGCAATGGATTTTGTGAATTCATCGAGACACCTTTCTATTAAGTTTTAAGGGGTGTTTGGGGCTAAACATGTATTGGACTCTCCCTATTCAAATTTAGATTGGACGAAATCCTATACGAACAATACTAACCTTTCACAATCTGATGCAACATCTATAGTACCAAAAACAACCAAGGGTTATGAGCATTTCAGATGTAATTGCATAAATGGCCTTCATCAACTGTAATATATGGCATTTCATCACAAGTTCGTGTAGTTGTTTTATGATGCCTTTTTTTGGTTTCCTTTTAGCTATGGCAGTTTAGAGTTTTGCATAGTTGTAAGGTTTCCTTTTTTTACAGAAATGCAGTCAACAGCCTTGGAGGGTGAATAGGTTCTGATTATGTTTCATTATATAGCTTTTATGGCGCTGTTTCATTGGACCTTCCACTTTCACCTTTTACTACATTCTTCAGTCTTCCAACGTGTATTAACATCACAAGAATCACTAAAGAAATTAGGCCGTTTTATTTTCCTTGGAGTTGACTCAAATCTAAATTTCAACACTGGGTTCTGACCCTCTAAATAATATTTTTACCATAACTTTCGAAACATTCAACTATTGTGATAAAAAGATTTAGCCTTATCATTACTTTCAGATTTGCGAGAAATTATATGTAAAAACTCATTCACTACATTATTCAAGAACGCTTAGTCAGATGAAATATTAATATCAGATTGACTATGAAACTCTACTAATCAATTAATAAAATTAGGAGCACCCCACATAAGTAACGCATCATATTTACTCCTTAGATTCGGAATTTACTCATAAATGTCGAAGAAGTGTATAAACGGACGACCATCAATTGGTCTTTGAATCAATTGATATTTTTTGTAGTGATTTAATATCGGTTGAGGGATTCAAGTCGCTGCCAAAGATTTACCAGGTCTATTGATGATAGTTTAATGGTTGAGTTGCATGCATTAGACACCAACAATAAGATAAATCTGTTCTTATCATTGATGAAATTACATAAAACATTTTGTGTCTTTCACGAGACAATTCCAACCCTATCCAAACACTAATATGAGTCTTCTACAAATCTTTGATGCACAAACTCAACCAATAATGGTCCGCAAAAACTTGTGGGCTATATTATGACAACATAAAAATGGTTTCATATAATGATTTAGACCTTAGTACCATGTTACAGCTTAAAACTTTAAACGTTTATAAGCTTTTGCGGCTTGCCAAAAATCAGTTTGCGGGGATATTTGGACAATAACAATCTTATGAGCTGTTTGGACATCATTTTTAGACGTCTTTTTATACAGTAAAAAACTTCCTTAGGAATACTTATATTATAAAAATACATTTTGTTGAATTTAGACTGTACCGACCACCTTTTCTATATTTAGTTATATTTTTATCTGATATGCTTAAGATTGGCATAGGACAATTGATCCATTCAACAGAAGGTTTGCTCTGATGGACTTGAAACGATAGCTTATGGTGCTATAAAAGATATTGAAAGGAAAAAGAATGGAGTTGAGGTATTCGTTTAACTCTTCTCTACTTTCTGATCTACCTCTATTTTTTACATGTAATAATTCCAAGTAGAGTATTTTCAAGGATCTGTAACAACTAAAAAACTTACGAGCTTTTCCAGACATATATATGCCCATAAGCCAACAAAATGAGTTGTACACGACAACTACACTTCTTTCGTGTTTAGTTACGTTTTCTGTTTGCACATACAAAAAATACGAAAATGTATACATTTATACGTGTATAAATATATCAACAGATATAACCACAAGAATTCAATGATCACACAAACCAGAATGTATAAAAGAAAGTTGTTAGCAGTTAGCTGAATGATAAGATATCTATAACCGAGTTTCAGGCGGTAGGAGACGGGAAAACGTTATACATACAATAGCAGTTTAAGAGGCGATAGATACGATTGAGCATTTGAAAAGGAGAGTACTCATTGAGTTCAAAAAACTCAGTCTCACATACTCAGGTACCCACTTCAATTACTTTTATGTTTCTAAAAATCAGAATGTTTTGGTTACAAAGATGCTTAGTTGCCACAGTAATCATAACGACTAATGTATTAAATAAGATTATATAAATTTTTTAAAAGCGAACAAAAAATGTTTGTGGGTCAATTCAACCCGTCCTTTAGTCCCAAATTTACATTGTTGTGTACTTGTTTTCTTGCATTTTATTTACAAACTCCCACAGTTAAAATGATTTGGTGGAGCTGAACTCACGAGGAGGGTCCAAAATTTTCTGAGTGTATCTCATGTTCGGGCTGCTTTATGGATTAAAACAGGGTGGTTTGGTTGGCTAGGACATACCCGTTTAAAGTTTTATTGATGTATAAGATGGACTTTCAGGCCGTCAATAATAAGGTACGTACGTGGCTTATATAAACATAATGACTTCATTTTCTCATTCTCATAATGGAATTGAACATCAACATACAACTAAAAATTTGGTGTTTTGGATTACTTATTCTTTCTATCTTATTGCACGTCAGCATACAACAATTCGCAACTATGAGAAACATATCCTAACACTTTAAAAGTAGCCAAAATGGCACACCAATTAACTATGAGAACAAAGTCAATATGTTGCAACGAGATATGAAGTAAATACAAGGAGAATGAAACTCATTCATTAAACGGTTTCTGCATAACACAACTTACACATGAATTTCAGTGCGCATTTTATGTCAAGGATGTTTAAACTCATACAAATATCAAGGATGCTTATGCGGATAGGGGTGGGATGAGCGCAAGGGTGTGATCATCATCCATATTATATAAAATGGGTCCAGGTATTATAGAGAACTGTAGTGAACTTGTGAATACTAGGTATTAGTCTTTTGGCTTCAATTCATAAGGACATTTTGGAAGCCAAGACTAAATGTTTCGATCTTCGTGGACTGTTTCACCTTGAGAAAGATTACAGGTTAGAGCCATTCTATCCCAAAGTCTGCATTTGACTTTCAGATATTCGAACAAGGTATCTTCATGATTCAAAGTCTTGATCATCTTTTCTACAACTTTTTTCTTATAAAATACTTTTATGTGGTTACATGTGGTCATTGATTTTTTTCTGTCCGACTACGAACACTTAGAAGCTGTAAATTAACTTCTTTGACATTTAGAAGTCAAACTTAACTTTTCTTTGTAAAGTTACTGATTGATGTAATATTTTTTGCTGAATTGCAAAGCCTAAGAGGAGAAATAAGCAAGCAAACGACGTGTGATTGAACTTGCTATGCCACGTCTTAATTTATTTGAAGATCATTCCTATGATGATTCGTTCATGTTACAATGACGAGGAGAATTTTGAGGCTATATATTACGAAGATGCGCATTTAGAAAGGTCTTCTAAAGCATCAACCTCGATGAACTTCATAAATATGAGTTCGCAAGTAAAGATTTCATTTGCAACTAAAGATTTCATACCATACAACACTTAGGTTTAGCGTGCGTATGAGTTAGCAAGTAAAGAAAAACAGAACATTAAATAAAATATACTGTTATATATGTTATATACATGTTTTTTGTCAAAAGAAACACACAATTTAGTATTTCTTAAATTTACGGTTGCAAAGAAAGATAACAATGTCTATCCGATTGTAAGTAAATAAGTATAATCGCTAAGTGAATTTTAGATTCACCCATCATCTTATATTATCTTTTATCTCACTTTCTATAAAAAAAAGTGAAGATTACCACAACGAAGACACTCACTTTCATATTTTTTAATTTTTATGTTCAATGATTTATGTTACTTTCTCATGCACATTTAAAATTAGATACATACATCTCACGGGTATGGTTTTTAAACAGACAATAAAATTAGTTTTATCGCATGACTAATTATATGTTCTTTTATTTTGTTAATTATGGTTTTCGTTTTTTAGGCTGACTAATAATAGTGTTTGAAACTACCGCCACACTACTTAAACAAGTTAAAAATATTTATTTTAAGGAAATTGACATGACCACTTAATTTTTAGCATTTTGTTTACTTCATTAGTTGTATCTATTTTTAGCATAATATTAAGTCGGATATTGTATTATGTCTTTGTTCTAAAAATTTTACATGATAGTCACCTAACAGTTGAGAGCTAAAGGAAAATAAAATATGATCATTTAAAAAAATTTATACGATATTCACATAGCAGTTTAGGGCAAAAGAAGAATAAAAAATGGTTCAAATAAAATAAAACACGTATGTTAGGTGGACCAACGCCTAAATAATCATAAATTAATTTCTTTTTTTTTCTTTTAATAAAAATAGGTTCCACTATAAACAGATATAACTAATTCACAAATGTAATTTAAAAAATTTAAAGAAACAACCCCGCCCGTTGGATGGGTTACGACGCTAGTATATATATATATATATATACACATATATATATACATACATATATATATATATATATATCTTTACATTATATATAACAGGAGGAAATGCCACATCATCTTTTCCTTTAATCCACGTCAGCAGTGCCATGGTTGAAATTCGAATTTTAAAAATTTTAGACAGTCGAAGGATTCGAACCTGTGTCTTTAGACCTATTACAAAGAGGCTCAACCATCAGGTCAGACCAATAGTTTTGGTAGGAATTACAAAATTAAATTGATAAAGACATCAGAAGATTGAAAATAAAACTATTACCATTCGTATTAAAACTCACGTATTTAAATCACAATCCTAAAGCAGTCACAAAAACGTCCGGGATTAACCTAAAATCATCAAACCACACACAAAATCAATCGATCATAATTCACATACAAAAATACACCAATGATCTCACGATACCAGAATTAGTTTTATTACAGTCAGCCATGATCTCTTGATTTTTTCCTCATTGAGTATTTTTATTTATTATGTTGATTTATGTGTTATTGTTTATGACCATTGTTTTGTTATTAGATATATCAACTGAAAATCGCAGGTATCACTCTCACAATCACAACTCAATCAATCGCCAGGTTAGTTTTTCTTAATTCTGAGACTCTTTTGTTTTTTATATAAATTGGAATATTTTTCTATGAATGATGGTGATGATGATTCGCCGCAAAACCAGTGCAAATAGGTACGTTGCTCTTGATTTTCAGCTGATAACTAAAACTGCTCTTAGACATCATTTGATCATACCTGTACCCACTTATTATTAGGATATGTTTGATCATACTGTACCAATTTTCTTATGTGTAATGTTATTGATTGCAGCAGTCCATGAGCTCGTCTAACAGAGAAAAAGGTAAACATCAACCACTCACTAAAATTATATTTCTTATCTAATAGTATTTGTATATCATTTAACTTGGTGCATCAATTTTTAGCTCTGGCAATATAAAGGGGTTTTTAATTTTAAGTTGTTTATTGTTTTCCATCACAGAATATGACAGAAGGTGTACTTCTTCATGAAACTTTGGAATATGCAGATCTTGATCAATATCGATAACTATTCTTATCTTAATGGATTCGATGATGTCTTTTATGTATAATAATTAGAATCACATAAATTTCAATTGTAATATAATATTGCAGTGTCACTGTAATGGACGAAGCCCACGAGAGATCAGTAAACACAGATGTTCTATTCGGGATCCTTAAAAAGGTAGTTTTCAGGTGCCGGGACTTCAAGGTTATCGTCACTTTCACCACGCTCAATGCACAAAAGTTCTCAGATTACTCGGGAGGTAAATTTTTATTTATTTGCACTTGAGCGTGAAATTTAGAGAAAAAGGACATGTAAATGTGGCAAAATAGGTGGGGTCTGTGGATGGGTAGCGGGTCATATCACGTTTATGCGTATCATAAGTATGAACCTGAATTTATGTTGTTATAAATAAAAGCATCGTTGCACAGATTATGGCTATCAAATGATTCAATTACTATCACTAATAGAGTGAGTAGAACCTGGAATTGATCAGGTAAAAATTAGATATAGTTCAGTATCAGTTGTTCTTAAGGATCTCCTTGTCAGAACAGGTGAATGCAAGTCGTATTCCTCTACTGATTCCATATGATTTTATAGCAAATCTGAAACCTAAGTGTATAGATATAGCTGGTCGCTATTGTGCTTTTGTATGTAGAGAATTGAGAAGTTTAATAGGTCGGTTCAAGATATTCAGGGAAAAATTATTAGTGGACAGGTGGCCTGCTAAAGGGATCACAACTCAAATAACAAAAAAGGTAGATATATTGCCAAACACTCCAATTCAATGTCTCTGGTCAAGTTTGTGTTGCTCTTAAAAATTGCATGTAAGCAGTAAAGATTTATTCAAATATTATAAGTTACAAACACTGTTTCTAAAAGGCCAAGTGAATTTCTGTCTGTAATGAGCATGTCCTTTTTTAGCTGATTCTTTAATATCCAAAAGGTTGAATTTACATAGCTGAATAACAAAGCTATGCACACTCGTCTAAACTAAGTGCTCTTGAAAACAGTGACAATTCTCTATATATCAACCATCTATTCATATAGATAAACATCTAAGGCAACACTTAAATGCAAACAATAAGGCTGATAAATTTAACTTTGGATGGACTTTTAGACTTCTAATTCGTGGCAGGGATAGTCTTGAATTTTTTTATGATTAACTCTACTTTTTATCAGTTTCCGAGTCTTGAATTGGAGTGTTTGGATAATTATCTAGCGAAATTGACTTTAGTTGACTATAACGTTTTGGTTTTTGTTCCTTTAAATGTTGATGCATCAGCTTTATTTCTTGCCAAATGGATGCTAGATCCGCCACACCACCCATGGGTTTGACTTAAAATATGTATACTACCATCTCAGGACTATGCCAGTCTATGAATATAGCAGGTTCGTTATCTATATTGAGCACAATTTATGAGATATCGCAAGTTTAAGGTTTGTGGGTCGCTAAAGGATGAGAATCTTCTGAATACTATCAATGCAGTTTGCTCCTTGAGCTTTGATCGTGATGATAATGAGTTTTTTGCTGCTGGTGTCATAAATTTTAGATACGTGAGTTTTAGTCACTTTTGTCTGATTATGTTTATTTTACGTGTCATGTAGTTGAGTTGCTCAAAGTTCGAAGATTAGCTGTGTTTCTTGGAACAACTACCTCAATTAGCATTAGTGGATTATGATTGCGTAGTTCATGTTTGTGTTTTAGTACACTATATTTTCATTTTTATGTATGCATTTTTGTTTATTTGGTAATTGTTTTATCAGTGATGTCTATTAGCAAGTCAGTAACTTGATGATTTTGTTGTTATTGCATAGATCGAAGAAACAACATCACATGAATCATTTGAAGACAAACAGTCCGTCCAGATAATTCCTTAACTATAACAGCATCGCAGTATGCATTCTTTAAATCAATGGTTTTTAACATTTTGATTCTGATATTTACTTTGTGCTGTTTGGGTGGTCATTAATTAAATATGGACTTTTACATTGATAACCATACATTTTGGGGTATGTTTAATCACCACAAATCAGACTTATAAGTTTATCTTTTTTTACTAAACCTGTTTTTTTATCCTTTTTTTTCATACATTTGCAGGACTAACTTCCGATTGCAGCATGTCAATGGAATTCTTCAATAAATTACGAGCATGATAACAAGATCTTGAATCATCTTTAGTTTTTCATCCTCTAAGATACCATCATCAGTCAGGATCAGGTTTTCCTTTTCAGGTTTACCATGATCAAGCCGAGTAGTAGATGTACTCCTATTCAAAATAAGACGACAAATGAAGACAAGGATTGGTGAGTAGAACTTGAATGCATACTCTTTCTTATGTTGGAAGATTTAATTTTTTCCTTTTAATGCTCAGATTTAACACCAATGAAGCTTCAAGAGGTTGAGTTACAGTTGCAACAGATGTTGCATTTGAAAATCTCAAACAAAGAACGGGTAATAAAGGCGTTACACAAGGTTAGTTATGTCATTTATCTCTCCTTATTCCACGTTGTTTCCATTTATTTTTACTAACTTTTTGCTTACAGGAACCTAAGACTGAAATAAGCGCAAATATCTTGGATGCAATCAACAAGTTTGTTCAAGTGTGCATCATATGTTCTTTCGATTATATAGATGTACTAATAAGAAGTTATTCTTGGTTGTTAATGTATAGTTATTTTCTGGTTGAGAGACCTCTTTTGGATGAAACCAAGTTTGCATCGAACTGCTCATATAGCTGGTCTATAAGTATTGAGTCTTAATATTATCGAGCGAATTGCATATGCAATTGTGTATGGTTCAGAAAAGAGTGCTGACATAAATAGGACAAAGAGTAAACTATATTTATATTTAATTTTAGTGGTGGGACTTATAATGTATTGCTTCTGCATGTCAGCAAGGGTGGAACCACTACTGTTGCTGTTGGTGGTCATACTCATTTGGGTGGTGAGGATTTTGACCCAGTGATCACGAATCACTACTACCATGTGTGCAAAGTTACGCCATAAATAAAGCTTAACTACATTTATATGCATATTAATTTTACATGCTAATTTGTTTATATTTATGAACTTTAGAAAAGCTGGCAGTCCTAAGAAGCAGCCAAAATCTATATTACAACCACCAAGACATTGGACCTCTTCATCCAATGTGTAATCGAAGTTATAATGACAATCTAAAAATGTTGGTATGTGATAGTTTTATCCTTTTTTGTTACATATGTCGTGTAGTGCTAAAAAAGAACCGTATTTAACTTTCAGTGAATGTTATTCGGGATTTCAAACACACAACGAGTGTGCTTGCTGGAATCCATCCAGCTGCAATCGGAGGTGAAATTGAGTTGATAAAGAAATCAAATACGCAGAGATGATTATCTGATAATAAGTTTCTTCTTGAATGTCTTCAGTCATTGCATTGATACTTCCATTAAGATTTTGAATAGGATGGTCCGGCTAGCTTTGTTCTACTGAATAGCTTCATGTATAAGCTTTTTTAATGTTCATCATTTAACGTTATTTGTATTGTGTTGTGTGTAAAGCGGTTGATCTGCTTCTATGGAATGATAAGAAGGTACCAGGTGGGATCCTAGCTAGGTGGAGTCATCTGGTTTCTTTTTGATGTAATGGAGTGTCATTTGTTGACTCTTATGTGCCAAAGTCTAATACTTTCATTGGCCATAGTACTCTTTTATGCTCAAATGCCTTAAAATTCATCAACAAGTAAGCACATCTTGAATTATAAAATGGCATGGTTTATATGATACCTGATTACTCTTGAATATTTGTGAACATGCCTCTGACCGGATGTTTGATGTTTGTATACAGGTCTCCACCAAGGATTCCATAAGTTGTGATTTCAGAGAAGCCTCTATCAGAAACCGTCTCCGCTTTGAGAATTAAAATAAACCAAGGTTTGGTAGTTATTCGAGATATTGCTTTGGAAAAAGACCTCAAGAAGTTCCAATCTGTAAGGTACTTTTCGCTGATATTGTTTACTTCGATACATACAATAAGAAGAAAATACGTGTCCGGTCTAAAATGTGTAATTTTATAGATGGCCCCGCTGCCTGAAGGCATTAAAGAACTTTGCAACATGAAAAAATGTGTGTTCCATTGATGCGTGCTTGAGTTTGACATTGAATTTGTCAAATTGTTAAAATTTACCTTTATTTAGCCTTTATAATAGAATAAAAATCAATCATTGAACATGGAAGTTTCTGTCACATATATTCAGTAGCTAATGTTTGTCGTCTTAAGCTTTTCCTCTTTAGAAGAGCTCTTTAGAGACCAATAAGTGTCACAATATATAAGTGATCTGATAATTGCAATTAGATTACAAGTTAAAAAAGGGGGGGTATATGTGGTTAATCTTTCAGCTTTGTTTCACATCAGCTTTGTGACAGTGGCAAAAACATGCACTAAATTTTTTGAATGATAACATGCACTAAGTGATTTACATAATGACTACGAATACCGCTATTTAATATTTTGTGATGCATCCAGTTAAGATTAATCTCGATTGATCTTTATTTTACATGGTTCAGGTTCAGGTGGCTGGTATGATCATTTTAGTAAAGCTTAGATTAGATGTGACAGAAACCTTCGTTTGGACGGAGCTTGATGGGACTATAAGGATTGTTTGGTACTGTGTAAAGAAAGTGTTGCTGCAAGGGTAACTATGTACTTTTAGCTGAAGTTTACACATCAGCTCACTTATGGGATGAAGCGTCAAGAGTAAAGAAGCTTTTCCAAAATCAAGGACTTGAAAAGAAATCAGGTTTGGAGATGAAGGAGCAAGGGTACATGCCTGAGACTAAAGTTGTGTTGTATGATGTTGAGGAGGAGGAAAAGGAAAGGATTCTATTAGGTCATAGCGAGAAATAGTCAGTCGCGTTTGGACTCATCAATAGTTCTAGGGGAGAAACTATTAGGATCACTAAGAACTTGCGGTTATGTGAAGACTGTCATTCCGTAGAGAAGTTTGTTTCTAAGTTCGCGAATAGAGAGATTCTGGTCCGTAATGTGAATCGCATACACCATTTCAAGGATGGGGTGTGTTCATGTGGGGATTATTGGGTTTCTTGCTCTACAGTTTGTAATGGAGCCTAACGAATTATACATGTACAGATTTCCAGTTGATAAATTAAAGAATTTATAAATGGATATTCCAAATGTTTTTGACAATGATTGTTAAGTAAATTTCAAATTAGTTTAGATTGTAAATGGATATTCCAAATGAGTTAAAAATAGTTATCGGGTACCCGCGAAATGCAGCGGCGGGTACCCGATAACTATTTTTAAACGAACAAATGTTATATTTTAACTCATCAAATGTATATTCAAAATAAAATGAAAGTTATAAAAAAAATTAAATCAAATTAAAATAAACTCAACATCAATGAAGAAACTAAAATTTAACAAAAATATATTAAAATGGATGTTAAATTGAAGAGCACGAAATTTTAAAAAAATGACGAAATTAAATGATAAAAAAAATAAAAAGATATTTTAATTTAAAAATAGATATTTATCAAATATAATCTAATGGCTTAAATCTCATTCTTATATTAATTTTTGGCTTGGAATTAGTTTTGGTAAATTTTAGGTTTGGGATTAAAATCAAAGTTTGGTTTGAAATTATCCTTTTTATATAATAGTATAGAGTATAGATAAGCAAAATAATACAAGCTATTATATTAGTCATATATTTTCACAATATTATCAAGTGTGTTCAACGTACAAAATGCTCCTCCAGTTTACTGCACAGTCAAAGAGCTTTGTTGCTTCATTTTAAGTAGATTACTCTCAATGTTTCGTAACACAGGTTTGTAGCTGCAAATACAAACCAACATATGAACATAGAGTGGTCGCAAAATAAAAGTTACTAAAGCTTTGAACTGAATAAGTGAATTAACAAGAATGACGAGAAACCGTACAGGCAAGCAAGACCATTATAGGCTTGAGTGGCATGTTGGAGCTAAGCTGAGAGCTGCAAAAACCTCTGCAGAACGTACTAAAACTAAATTCCCCTAATAACAGTTCAAATAATCAACTCTCAAAACACCAAAATTTCTAAACATTAATGTTTCGGCGTTACCGAAAATAAAAAAACTCTAAGAAAATCAATAAATTTAACTACTTTTTTATAAAGAACAAACAACCTTTATAATCCTGACACAAATAGCTTGAGGAGCTAAATATATGGAATACTTCAAAGATACATACTTGATAACCGGACCGGAATGGTCCGGTCAAGTACGGTTAAGTCTTCGGTCCGGTTCGATCCTATTAGGCATAATTAACGAGATTTTTGGCAAGACCAAACTGAACCGGACTGAGGATCAAAATGGTCCAAAACCCCAGATCAAAATTGTCCGTTCTGGTTTGAATCGGTTTGGTCCGGATTGGTTTTGAATTTGTTGTGCTCAACCCTATATGAGAGTACACAAAATGTAAATTAAAAATTAAGAGTTGAACAAACTAATTTTTTTAACATATGACAAAATTCTTATTCACTTTAAAATTAAGAATCAAACATATGACGAAATAGCTAAGACGAGAGTATTTTATAATTAAAAATAATGAGGTTAATTGTAAATAAGTTTATTTGTCATTGTTTAGCAAGATAATTAATTTTTTTCCAATTGTATGTAGTCAACTTTAAAAAATACGTGATTGTGTGTATTTATGACCATTATGCAAATTGTTTTTCTTAATTTCGAGAGGTAAAATGGTAATTTACATGACAAAATAGCCGCAAAGTACATATAATCATATGTTTTCAAAAATAAACTACAAACAATGGAAAAAAAATATACTCTATATACAATAGGAAAAAGTGCATTTTTTCCAATCAATTTAAAATAATGAAAAGAAACATAAAAATAAATATGCAAATGTTGTATATTAACAAGCAACAACAGTTAATGCACTGATAAATTCTCTATAAATAACATTTAAACTAATAGTGTACATAAAAATATGCTACCAAAAAAATAAAAAAAATACAAAATTACTTTAGTAAATAAAAACCTTAAACAACAAATACAAGACATGCTTACTGATAATACAATAAAATAAAACTATACTAAAAGATAAATATGGAAACAAATAATTACATAATTTTTTTTTAAAACGACAATCAAAAGTCATACCCGTCCATCGGACGGGTTTTGCAACTAGTATATATATATATATATATATATATATATATATATATATATATATATATATATATATATATATATATATATATATATATATATATATATATATATATATATATATATATATATATATATATATATATATATATATATATATATATATATATATATATATAGTTAGGATCAAATAAGAAGATTAAGTAAAATAAGAAGAATGAGAAGAAACCACAGCCACACATTTCAGATGCACCTACAAAAAGTGGTGCATCTCCCCTTAAAATTCTCCTTCCTTTGTGGAATTTGTGGTCAGGATTTCTTCTTATTCTTCTTATTTTAATTTTTCTTCTTACTGGATCCCTACTATATATATATATATATATATATATATATATATATATATATATATATATATATATATATATATATATATATATATATATATATATATATATATATATATATATATATATATATATATATATATATATATATATATATATATATATATATATATATATATATATATATATATATATATATATATAATATTATATATATATATATATATATATTATATATATATATATATATATTATATATCTAATATATATATATATATATCTATATATATATATATATATATATATAGATATTATATATATATATATATATATATATATATATATATATATATAGATATATATATATATATATATATAGATACATAATATATATATATATATATATATATACTATATATATATATATATATATATATGATCTGTATAGTATATATATATATATATATATATATATGATATATATATATATATATAATATATATATATATATATAGTATATATATATATATATATATATATATATATATTATATATATATATATATATATATATATATATGTATATCAATATATATGTATATATATATAGTATATATGATATATTATATATATATATATATATATATATATTATATATATATATATATATATATATATAGATTATATATATAGTAGCGATCCAGTAAGAAGAGAAATAAAAATAAGAAGAATAAGAAGAACTATGGACCACACATTTTAAATAAGTGTGAGAATTTTAAGGAAAGAGTGCAGGAGTTTTTGTAGGTGCATCTGAATGAGTGGTTGTGGTTTCTTCTCATTTTTGTTAATCTTCTTATTAGATCCTAACTTATATATATATATATTATATATATATATATATATATATATATATACTATATATATATATAGATATATATATATATATATATATATATATATTATATATATATACTATATATATATATATATATATATATATATGTATATATATATATATATATATATATATATATATATAGTATATATATATATATATTATATTTATATATAATATATGTATATGTATATATAGTATATAATATATGTATATATATATATATATATAATATTATATATATATATATATTATATATATATATATATATATATATATATATATATATATATATATAATATATATATATATATATTATATATATATATATATATATATATTTGCGTTCAAGTGCGTTACACCTATACCACTAGCAACGCGACAAGTGTCATTTTCATCTTAAGCAAATATAATTAATTCTGGTACATATTTATAATTTAAAAACAAGTACGTAATTAATTTTTATATAATTAAGGGCATTATAGTAATTTGCTTATTATATACAATCACTAATATTTATTGTGACCCACATATCTATAACCTAAATCCCTCTTGGCCTTTTCTCTGCCGTCTTCACCTTGCTTTTCTTTCTTTCATTCTCACAAAAAGTGAATAACATATCTTTGAAAGAAAACCATAACTCATGTGTCATATATAATCAAACTGATCATGCCGATCACGTCATAACTTACCGCTGCTACCACCATTACAACCACCAAACCACGGAGTGATCGTCCTATTCTTTGGCTTCTCATTTTTCAGATCCGATTATTAAGCCGTATCACCGGTCGGGAAAATAGTCACTCTCGAAAAACATTGAATATCCACCACCCTATGCGTCGTTTTACTTTTGACGGCGTTCGATTTATACGACCCACAACCGCTTTGTGACGAGGAGGATGATACATTCTTTTCATACGCCGACGAACTTGTATCATTTGTTAAGTTTTATATCAGTTATAATGATGTATCAACGAGATCGTATCTGGTGTTAAGTTTTGTATCAGTTCTGAACAAGGCTCTTTTTTCTTGTAGGGTTCATCTGTTCATTCGGAAAAGTTTTTTTAATACATATGCTTTTTTTATACGTATAAGGAGATTGTGTATTAACATGCCTTTTTTTTCTCATTCTTGGTCTTGGTTTTTTTATAGTTTTTTATTAGTTGATACAAGTATATCTAT
>JANFOE010002424.1:0-21417 GCA_025667525.1 Glebionis coronaria | reverse complement strand
CATCCTAGCTTAGGTGTCAGTAAAGATTGTAAGCTAAAGTGTAAAGGTTTCTCCACCGGTGTAAAGGATATTCTTTATTAGTGAAGTCCAACTTTCTAGTAGGTAAATCGAGGAGTGTATGTAAGACAAGGAAGGTGTGCTTTTAGCCGAACCACTATAAATCATTGTGTCGGTTTGCATTTACTTTACTTTATTACTTTATCCTTATACTTGCATTGCTTGCGTGTGTCGTGATAACTCAATGTGCTACTTGATTCATATAGTCCTTGACTATAAACAAACGCCTCTCATACTAAGTCCCCCTTAATGGACATTTGATAGAAAAAGTTTTAAAAACGTATTCACCCCTCTACGTTTTCCACCATAGTTTTCTTCAAAATCGATGTCAGACTTTCCTTTTTCAAAAGCCCTATACCGTAAATCACAACAATGTTTACGGCGTAGGTGTTAAATCTCTGACAATATATGCTAGGTGACAAGATCAAGGCTTAACTAAGAAACTTTACCTGTGCCTAGGTGTTTGTTCCCTCAACTCCATAGTACATGCTTGGCCAAAAAGGAAAGAGCTATTAATGAAGCCCTACGACGTAGGGTCTTATCCCCTCTACGTCGTAGGTAGGTTGATTCTTAGAAGGAAAGTTTTTATATTGTCTCTACGGTGTATACCATATATCATCTACGACATAGGTGGTCCAGATAGAATAAATAGAGGGCACTTTCTCCATAATTAGACACACACTTCTTTATACAACATTTCAATAGTTCTTAGATCGATTTTTTAGGGTTCCAAAGGTTTAAGTTCGACCAAGTTCCACCATTGGAAGGGAGAATTTGTATTATACATCATTTTTCTTAGTAATTCTATTCCAAGAACTTTATAAGATTTTTATAATATTTATGATCATTATCATTATGATTTCTTGTCGTATTATTGATATGAGTGGCTATACATATGTGCTAGCCTAGATATGATATCGTTATTGATGTTATGATTTTTGTTTACTTTATGTATTTAACTTTTTAGATATCCTTATTTTTGTTATGAAACCCTTTTGTGTTTTGGTAGTATTTGACATATTCAAAGATTTCCTTTTATGATGAATGTATAGGAACTGCCAGCTGGTAACGTGGGGAGGGATTTATGAGGAGCAGGTTGACAATTGTTCTGAATGTAGGGGTTTACTGATCATCTCCTTTAATAAGTTATTTACTTAAAAATGCAAGAAAACTTGTTGGAAGGTTTGAGTAATTAGGTTATTTGGGTAGCTGTGGTTCAAATACTATTGAATTTATACTTGGCTATTCACGAAAGCATTAGTTGGGATTTAGAATACATTAGGCAATCGCTATGGAACAAATAGACCTATTGATCGTGACCACTAAATACTTAAACATAAGCATTAGGCTATTAATAATTTATGTAGTATTCTCGTTAACTTGAATTCCTACCTGTAATAGTTAGGAGTCCAACTCATGGTTTACATGTGCATAACATATCTCTTAAGCTAATTTAATATCTAGGTGACATTAATCACAACTTGATAACAATAAAATAACTAGGTTGGTACATTTCTTTTTGATCGATTATATCTACTATTTACTTTTCACTTATTTATTTCTTGTTTTTAGTTTGATTATTATTTATTATTATTGTTTTGTGACAACTTCAAACAAAAACCAATTCAACTTTAGCTTCTTGTACAACCTCGGATTTACGATTCAAATACTTTACACGACCAGATTCTCTGCCCGTTAGTGTGTTGTCGGTAGATTGAGTTTTTATAAATTAAAACTTGATATAAGATATATTAAAATAAAATACGCATCAAGCTTTTGGCGCCGCTTCCGGGGAGCTAATTTTTGTTTTTAGTTTGAAGTCAATTAGTTTTTAACCAATGTTTGCAAGATGATCACAAGCAGGTAAAAAAATCTTAACACCCTTCGCTAAGCCAACAAATTATTTAGAATCCGGAAAGATATTGAACCAACTCCCAATCACAATATGTATTCCTTCTATGAAACCGAATCATCTGAACTTGAAACCAATGGAATCCTTAATTATAAGGACATCACATTAACCTTATACCAGTACTGATGACATGAGTATAAAATGTGGAGAACATGTGCCAGATCAGATGAATTCTCATTATCAATACAACTTCTTACAGAAATGAAGAGAGTCATGTTTTCAGGAACAGGAATAATGAAAATGCTCATGAACATGTAAGAAACGTAATGGAAGTTTTAGACCTCATCAAAATCCCTAGAAATCCAGTAGAAACAATTCTTACCCAAGTTTTCCCTCTCGCACTTTTTGGTATTTCTAAACAATGGATCAATAAACTCCCAGGTGATACCATTAATACGTGGTTTATTCAAATGCAAACTTTCATTGATAAATTATACCCTTTAACTACGACTAACCAGCTTCTTGAAGTTATCCATAAATTCAAGAGAGGGTATGACACATCTTTAGACCAAACTTGGGATATTTAATGATCTTCTCTTTCGACGTCTTAACCATAATCTTACTAACCATAAGATGGTTTATACATTTCATAAAGGACTTGGTAGTGCTTCCCGTCAATCTCTAGATGCTACAACTCCTATTCAAAAACTCATGTCAATAGAAGCTCTATAAGTTATTCAAATGGTGGCTAATCATTATTTGAACTGGGATATAGTTAACAATCCCACCAAGAAGAACAAATTAAGCAAAGAAGAAGTTGAGGTGAAAGAAATTTAGTGCATATCAACTAATTCCGAAAAATATGATATTCCTACCAAAGAAAAAGATTTATAAGTTATCATGAGAAGATACATTAATGAATTAAGGAAGAAAGAAGATATCTTAAGTAGAAAGATTAGTAACTTAACAGAAATCTTCACTAAGAAATTTAAGTATCAAGAGGCTGCATTAAAACGATTGGATAAAAAAGTTGAGCAACTTAGTCTTATCATAAGGAACAAAGAAGAAGAGAAGAAGAAAGACGAAGAATCTCCAAAACCGAGAACCTTCTAAATTTATAAAACGTTTAGAAAAAAAGAAAAAAAACCTTTTTAATGACTATGAACAAGTTCCTTCAAACTCTTCGTAATGAGTACCATTAGAAATGAACCCAGTTACACTAAAATATTACAACAACACTAAGTTTAGTATGTAAGAGGTTTCGTTGAAGTAAGTCCTTGCTATTTTGATGTTATCCAAATTGAACTTCCCCATAAATAAAAAGATCCATGTAACACCCCATTTGTTAAGATGGAATGCTACAGTAAATTATGGCGTGTCATCAAAGCATGCAAGGTAAATGTCTAAACATTCATGACCATAAATAGAAATACCAAAATCAAACATCGGTAGTCTAAGTAACTCACACACAAGAAATATTAAGTACTGTAAATGAAAGGACTAAACAATGTCCAAATGAAGTAAAGTATGAAAAGTAGGAATAAAACCATAATGTAAAAGAGGCCGGATAGCTTCCATCCGAATGCACATACTCTGGAGTTCCTACTTGCGACCTTAGGTACCTGCCGTTTGGGAACATGGAACATGGAAAACCGCTGAGCATAACGCTCAGTGCACAGATATATAGCATAACATAAAGACATAAATGAATGAAAGCATATAAGGCATATAAAGCATGAATTGCAGCGGAAATGAATAAGTCCTAGGAGAACCTAGATGTATGTCATGTTTACTGGTTTTATTTCTAAAAACATAGCTTATGTTACTTATGAAAATCTGTATTAGTTTATTATACCAAAAGCCAATGTAGGTCATGAGGTCAACAACGCGCATGAATACTTGGAGGGGTGAACTCGTAATGTTGAGTTTTTGTATACCCTTTAGGAAAAGAGTACCAAAATAGGGTAAGCACGACGATTTAGGAAAATCATGTGTAAATGACCCAAAGTGGGGATCGTTCTCAAGGAGGCTAGTTTGTTATGTGTGTAATGATTTGGTTTATCTTTGTGATTATACTTTTGAGAAAGAAAAATAGAAATGAGGTAAGAGGAGAATGACGGTTATGAAGACGGATTAAACTACGACGATTTGGCGTAAAACGCGAACGTAAATACGTAAAACGTGACTAAATTAAAAATTAAACCTAAAAATTAATTAAAAGATTAAACTAAGTCTAAAATAATATAAATAAGAATAAAAATCCAACAAATATATTTTAAAACCTTTTATTAATTAAATATTCAATTTTAAATGCTAATTAAAGCCCTAAAATTAAATATAATTAACAAAATGTCCAAAATATTATTTTATTGAACTAATAAGTTACTTATATTATTTAAAGACTAAAAAGTATTTTTCCTAAATTTTAAAAACTATTTTTCTATTTTTAAATCACTAAAAACTGTTTTTAAACTAAAATAATCATAAAAAATAATAGAATAATGCTAAAAAATGATTTGACAATTTTAAAAATCCTAAAATATACTAATGAACAGTAGAAAATTAAAAAAATTGAAAAAAGTAAAATTTTGCACTAAAAGACAAAACAGTTTGTAATTAAAACCCTAATTAAACTAAATTAATTCTAAAAATTAAATAAAAAGTGAACAGTAAAAACTTTTTAGACTAAAAATCTTAAAATGTTTTTCTAAATCTAAGAAAAATTTTAAAACTGAAAAATATTGAATTTTACCACTAAAAGACAAAAACAGACTATTTAAAAGTAATTTAAAAAGCAATTAAATGTGAAAAATACTAAATGAACAGTAACTAAAAAATAAAATAAACTGAAAAATCAAAATAAAATAAGAAAAATATTGAAACTGGTTTGAAACCCTAATTCCTATTTTACCCCACAAAAGACAAAAAAACAAGTTACTGATGTTGACACTTCAAGGACTTTTGTCCTTTTGCTTGGCAGTGGTAACAAATGTGCTAGCAGGGGGAACTAGGTTCCCACTGTTAGTGCAACTTTAAGGTCTAGTGACTGATTAAGCTTAGGAAAGCTTATGTGGAGCTTTTTCTTAGGCAATAAGGCACCCCTATACTCAGTGGAGTGTAGGGAGTCTAGATAAACAAGAAAAACAGCACCTTGCACACAAGATTCACACAAAAATCCCCCTATAAAGTTACTGATATACCTAACTGAGTTCTAATGAACAGTGGACTTGTTTACATGCACAAAAATGAAATTTAAATGGCCAAAACTTGCACACAATTCATCCAAATCACATAAAACCTAGATAGAAACCTAGATTAACCCAATCTCTAACAATGGACAAGATTTGATTGCAAAAATTACACTAAATCATGCATAAAAAGGACTTACTGATTTTACAACAGCATCACCAAAAAAAGTGAGCATACATTTTCTGATTAAACACACCAAAATCAAAGGTAATCAATGAAAATAACTTATAACAACTACAAAAGGGTGTGTTAACTGATTATAAACCAAAACCTATCACAAGTTTGCCTTAAAACCCAAATCCAAACACCCCTTTAAGATTCAGTAACTTAAAATTTTCAAATCAAATGCCCTTAAAACTTAACTAAACAGATTATAAGAGTCCTACACATGCATATAAATCTGAATAAAGCTTAAATGAACAAATAAACCCAACTTACAAACAGTTTCACACCAAATCCATACAATCACAGTTCTAGCTTAATAAGAGAGTTCAAGGTTTATACCTTGTGGGACCCACATCCAGGCCTCACTATGGCTGCAATGCCATCTCCCATCAGCTTATAGCTGGGCTTATGGCTTATGGGACAGGGTTGCTTAGTAGAGAGTTGCTAGTGATGGTCTCAAGAGACACATGCACCCAATATGTCTTCAAAGTGGGTTGAGTTTTTATGAACCTGCCAAGAAAGAAAGCAAACAGAAAAGTGACCTGTTCAAAAGACAAATAAGCTAATAAGCCAGCTTATCAATTAAGCTACTTATGGCTTATTTGACATAAAAAACTGATTTTTTTTTTATTTTCTGAAACCTTTGACAATAACTAAATCAACAATCACTTTAACTTTCACTTGAGCTTGATATTCAGCAAGAATATCAGGCTCATGTGATCAACTTAAAGTGCTTGGACAATTAACTTAAGGACTGATTAACTTAAGTCTCCAAAATAAACAAGAACAAAATAAGGTATCACAACTTCAAAGTTAAAATATGCAAATGAAAAGTAAATTTGGCTCTTTTGTTTCTCGTCAACAACTCAAAACCATTTCATTTCACTTAAATAAACATGGATTTACAAGGCAGTGACCAAAGAGAAGGAAAAAAAGAACAACCCTAAAAAATAACTTAACACCCTTTATATAAGAGGGCTTACAATTCTAGAAGCAAATAGAAGAACACCTAAACCCTAATTGGGAGTTTCCAGTTTTGCCCTTTGATCCCTTTTGAAGATTCTTATTTTTGAATTTGGTCAAGAGCTCCATGTGATGATCTTTTGGCTTGTTGTGGTTGCCAGTGGTGTAGAAATGATCCTAGGCGTCCAATAAACCTTTGGGGAACACGAAATTGCCATGAGGCGTTGATGTGCTGTCACCCCTTTTGTTTGCTTGCTACAGGGCACATGGGGGTGGGGTCTTGGATGATGGTGAGGGTTTTCTGGGTTATGGGTTTGGTTTAGGGTCGGGTTGATTAGTGATCTGGAAACAATGGGACTAAACCCCTTTGATTAGGTGATATTGGGGATTAGGGTTTATGTTTGAAGATTAGGGGGTGATTAGGGGTGATGATGAATAGTAAATGTTTCCCCTGTTTTTTTAATTATATAAAAACGGTTTAAAAAGTTAAGTGGGGTTTGACTGGAGTTTGACTTGGGCCGGGTTGTGGGGTTTAGGTGGGTTTTGTTTGGGCTGGTGATGGGTAATAACCGGGTATGGGTTTGGTTACAACAGGTTTGCCCCCTGATGTCTTATAATTGTGTCAATCCAAGAACCAGCAACATATTCTTCATTTCCTTTGTAAACAACTTAGGATAAATTACATTTTCAGTCCTTGTATGTTTTGTTAAACATGGAACGAGGATAAAAAATGCAATTTCTTTGATCTTCAAGGGCCATTAATGCCAAATCTTGAAAATTTTGGACCAATCTTGTATTTTAGAGTTTTACAAGGGTCAAAAGCGACAAGTCTTCAAAAGTTAAGGGACCAATCTTGCCAATCTTCAATTCTTCAAGGGTATTTTTGGAAATTCTATTCTTGGGCCCGGTTCTTTGTGCGGCTTCGTTTCCGGTGTTTGTTTTTGCTTGATTCTTGTGATCTTTTGTCATTTTCTCAATATTCGTACCTAAAATACACAGTCAACAAACACAAGCATATATTTGGCATTTTTGATGATATTTTATGCATTTAAAGCCCGTTTTGGACGATGAGACTATGTATAAAAGCAGTCTCATCACTCCCCCATACTAAACCATTGTCGTGCCCTCACGCAATGCTAGAATAAAGTATCGTAGCACCTCCAAAATTCATTTTTATTCACTTTATTGAATGATAAACTAGCTACACTACTACTATTACTACTACTTGCGTTTTAAACATAATGTATGATTTTCATCGCAAAATGGGACGTTTAGGTTCATAGAATAAGAACACGTGAATGCTTCGTTAGAAATAATTTCATCGTCCTCGATTTTCACCCTAATTCCATGCTAAGCGTGCAACGAGATCATTGTCATTATAAGTTAGTTATGCTAACACTACTCATATGCCATAATCACATACTTATCCTCCCATTATTCCTAAGTTGTATCTCTTATATTTTATATTGTCTTGAATGTTTCACGAGGATACATTGTTTGACTTATGTGATAATAGAGATTTAGGTCTAAAATTAGAGCCCTAACGGTGTAACCAAGACCATCAAATCAATAACCCCTCCTAATAGACAACGATGTCAAAAAATTAAGTTGACAAGAAGAATCGATAAACACGGTTTTATAACGGTTTTGAACATGAGACTTATTACCAAGACTTTTATACGCCCCCTAACGGAAGGGCCTTATTATCTTTGGTTTACCTCATCTTTTATTCAACTTCGCCATAAAGCTTTTATTATGACTTCGGTCTTGCCTTGCCTTTTATTATCCGCCTCATCGGTGGTTTTATTAGCCAAAGACGTATATCCTCACGCAAAGGTGAATTTTGGATCTTTAAAGCTTCGAAGATTAAGGCTTGATTCACTTTCAATTTTGCATAGATTTTTCGGCCTTGTGGGGCTTCAAATTGTTTGCTTAATTTAGGTGAGCACTTGAAATCTTATTATTGGGTGAAGCTTTTGATTATTCGGGTGCCAATACTTCAAAACCGTGACGCTGGCGATACCTTAATGTCTTCCCAATTTAATTACACGGAAGCTACTAGAAAAGACTAGAAACCCAATAATCCCAACTAAATCGCTAAGTCAATATTTATTAAGCAAAAAATATTTACATGCGAAGGGAGAATAAGCAAACAACGAGAACACATGAGTTTTTGAAAAATACGAGTACTCTACGTTTAGCATAGTAACTTATAATTAACCCTATCATTTCTCGTCCTCATTTAAGAGACTTAGCCTAATGTGAAGTTAAGGAATCAAAGCTAAGTGCTCAACACGCACGGTCGAGTCAAAAATTACTCTTATTCTCGCCATCGGAAAATCTACATTCGTGTCTTCAAACACTTATAAAACATGAGAAAAAATTTAAATTTTGGCCATTTTTAGCCTTATTTTGCAACAAAAACGATTAAACAAAAAGATAAACTTTGGAAAGCGTGAAGGTTTGGCAAGGCAAGTATCTATTCACCCCCCCATACTAAAGTTAAACATTGTCCTCAATGTTTCGAGTCTAGGGGTGCAAACACCCCCATACTAGAGACGTAGTCGAATGCCTAATCTAGCATGGAAAGGGTGTAACCAATAAATTAATAGCCGTTTATGAAGTGTGCTAATAACCTAAGGTTAGAACATCAAAAGGATATATCATAGATATTGAGAAAGTCTTCAAAGCAAACGATCGAGTGCTCCCATAAAACGAACACGAGTGGCTCTAATCGTGAAGATCGTGATTCATCTAAAGTCCACAACTCACAAACAACCACGGAACAAGGTTGGAAGGGCACAAATCCCCACACGTTAACTACATTAGAAAGCGATAATATGTACATAGGATAAGCATGGGATTCCTCGTTTTTGATTACCGATTCATGAGCTCGACTCGATCCCCTCAATACTAATTATCACTGGGGAAAGTGACTTGGTCGAGGTAGTTCAAGGATGGAACTTCCCCGCCAAAGTAGTGCTTCAACCTATGTCCATTCACCTTGAAGTTAGGACCATCATCTTGAGCTAGCTCGATGGTCCCGTATGGAAATACTTGAGTCACGGTGAATGGACCGGACCAACGGGATTTCAAATTACCGGAAAAGATTTTCAAGCGAGAATTAAAAAGCAAAACTTGATCCCCAATGTTAAAAACCCGGTTTTTAATTTTAGAATCATGCAACTTTTTAGTTTTTTCTTTATAAATCAATGAATTTTCATAAGCAATGTCTCTCAATTCATCCAATTCATTTAATTGCATTTTCCGGTGTTTTCCCGCGGTCCCCGTATCATCATTACAATGCTTTAGGGCCCAATAAGCCTTGTGTTCTAATTCGATAGGTAAATGACAATTCTTTCCATACACAAGCTTATAGGGAGTGCACCCAATGGGCGCCTTATGAGCGGTCCTAAAGGCCCATAAAGCATCGTCCAACTTATCCGACCAAGATTGTCGGTTTTCCTCAACGGATCTCTCCAAGATCCTTTTCAACGCTCGGTTTGTAACCTCGACTTGCCCACTCGTTTGTGGGTGATAATCCGTAAAAAGCCAATGTCTAACCCCATATTTCCTTAGGACCCTTTCGAATTGGTCGTTACAAAAATGGGTTCCACGATCGCTTATGATCGCACGAGGGGTTCCAAACCGAGAAAACAAGCTTTTCAAAAACTTAACTACCACACAAGCATCATTGGTGGGCAAGGCTTTGGCCTCCACCCACTTAGATAGGTAGTCAACCGCAACGAGAATGTACTTATTACCACGAGATGATAGGAACGGTCCCATAAAGTCTATACCCCAAACGTCAAAGATCTCACACACTTGGATGATATTTTGTGGCATTTCATCTTTTTGTGAGGCTTTTCCTTGTTGTTGGTATGAATCACATGACTTCACAAGATCTTGTGCATCTCGGTAAATAGTAGGCCAATAGAAGCCAGCATCAAACACCTTCTTAGCCGTGAGATTAGCACCGTGGTGACCACCCGTGGGTCCCTCATGGCAAGCTCTAAGGATGTTAGAAGCTTCGGTGCCAAATACACAACGTCGGATGATTTGATCCGCACAAGTTCGAAACAAGTAAGGGTCGTTCCAAAAGTAGAACTTGACGTCACGAAAAAATTTTCGTTTTTCTTGAGTCGTCATACCCTTGATGATGAAGTTACCCGCATGGTAATTTGCAAAATCCGCAAACCATGGGGTGGAAGAATCAAGATTAGAATTCACTACACCAAGTGTCTCGAGGGGAAATGTTTCGGTGATTTCCTTAGGCTCGTAAACACTTTGATGAGGATCTTTTAAACGAGAAAGATGATCGGCCGCTAGATTCTCGGCTCCTTTTTTGTCAACAATTTTGTGATCAAATTCTTGAAGGAGGAGAATCCAACGAAGTAATCTAGGCTTAGCATCTTGCTTTGCCATGAGATACTTGATAGCCGAATGATCTGTATACACTATGCATTTCGTCAAGACGAGATAAGGTCTAAATTTCTCAAATGGATACACCACGGCAAGGAACTCCTTCTCCGTTGTAGTGTATTTTAGTTGAGCCTCGGTCATCGTCTTGCTAGCATAGTGAATAGGCAAGAAGTGCTTATCATGACGTTGCCCCAAAACGGCCCCAATAGCGTAGTCACTAGCATCACACATGAGCTCAAAGGGGAGGTTCCAATTGGGAGCAACAAGAATGGGAGCTTCGGTAAGTTTCCTCTTAAGGATTTCAAAGGCTCGTACACAATCTTCGTCAAAGACAAAACGTGCCTCTTTTTCAAGAAGATGTGTAATGGGTCGAGAGATCTTTGAAAAATCCTTGATGAATCGACGATAAAAGCCCGCGTGGCCTAGGAAACTCCTAACTCCCTTAACGGTTTTGGGATGAGGTAATTTGGCGATGACGTCTACCTTAGCTTGATCTACCTCAATCCCCGCTTTCGAGACCTTGTGCCCTAAGACGATTCCACTTTTAACCATAAAATGACATTTTTCCCAATTGAGCACAAGGTTGGTCTCCTCACAACGTTTCAACATTCTCTCAAGATTAGACAAACACGAAGTGAACGAATTACCAAACACGGAAAAGTCATCCATGAATACTTCCATCGTCTTCTCGATCATATCATGAAAAATAGCCATCATGCACCTTTGAAAGGTTCCCGGTGCATTACAAAGTCCGAATGGCATTCTACGATAGGCAAATGTTCCATATGGACACGTAAACGTAGTTTTTTCTTGATCACGAGGATCGATGGGGATTTGGAAGTAACCGGAAAAACCATCTAAAAAGCAATAGAAATCGTTTCCCGCAAGACGCTCCAACATTTGGTCCATGAAGGGCAAGGGAAAATGGTCTTTTCGAGTGGCTTCATTCAAATTACGATAGTCAATGCACACTCTCCATCCGGTCACGAGTCTAGTGGGAATTAACTCGTTGGCATCGTTTGGTACAACGGTCATTCCTCCCTTTTTAGGGACACAATGAATAGGACTCACCCAAGGGCTATCGGAAATAGGGTAAATCATTCCCGCGTCAAGGAGTTTAAGGACCTCCTTTTTTATGACGTCGTGAATTTTGGGGTTCACCCTCCTTTGACATTGGATTGCGAGTTTATAATCCTCCTCCATTAAGATTTTGTGGGTACAAAACTTGGGATCGATTCCCTTAATGTCGGATAACTTCCACGCAATTGCCCCTTTGTGATCCTTTAGAACATCGACAAGTGCGGTTTTTTCATCATTCGAAAGTTACTTCGCAATAATAACCGGCAACTTGTCGCCCTCCTCCAAATAGACATATTCGAGGTAAGGAGGTAAATCTTTCAACTCGAAGATAGGTGGTTCCTCAAGTGAAGATTTGGGCTCGATACTCATAACCTCCTCGGGTGGAGGAAATGGGAAATCGATAAGAAAATCCTTGATAATTGATAAGTCCTCATCGTTGTCGAGGTCTTCGTTACAAGTACGTGGAACATCGAATTCTTCCAACGTAAAACCACCACCTTCAAATGGAGTGAAGGTTGGTGTCGAATTATCAAGGATTGGATCCAACATAGTGGGATTGCCACTATTTTCAACATCACCAAAACCTAGAACTTCTTGTGAAAATTCCTCGCAAACAACGTCGATCATATCAACGAGGTTTATGGTAGCAACAGAATAAACATGAGAAAGTTGAGAATTTTGAGTTGCGTTTATAACAAGTTCCTCGTCGTTGAAACGTAAGGTGATATTTCTAGCATGCACATCAATTAAAGCCATAGACGTATATAAAAACGAACGACCTAAAATGAGAGGAACTTGAGGATCCGTGGGGATATCAACAACGATAAAGTCTACGGGATAGTAGAACATCCCCACTTTCACAAAAACGTCTTCCGCCAATCCACATGCGCGAATCGTGGAATGGTATGCCAACTCGATAGACATTAGTGAAGGAGTAAGATTAGGAAGATTGAGCGACTTGAAGATTGCAAGTGGCATCAAGTTAATGCTAGCACCAAGATCGGCCAAGGCATAGCATTCTTCCATATCTTGAATTGCACAAGGGATCAAAAATTTACCGGGAACACCGACTTTTTGAGGTATGCGATTAAGATAAACCGATGAACAACTAGAAAATTGGTGCAATTTCTCCTTGTTGTTCAACATACTCTTAAAGTTAGCGGAAAATCGAGGCATCATGACCAAAGCATCGGCAAAACTCACATTAAAGTGCAAATCACGAAACATTTTCATAAAAAGCTCAAATTGATAATTATCGCGCTCTTATTGTTTCTCCTTCCTAAGTCTCGATGGGTAAGGTAAGGGTGGTGTGGGTTGGGGAATAGGCATAGCCTTTGGAATCTCGGGTTCTAATGTTGGTAATGGGTCAACCGTAGGTGTGGCATGAGCGGTACTTTGTGGGCTTGAGATATGCTCATTTTCGACCACCACCTCGGGTTCTTCCTCAATTTCCTCCACCGTTGGAGTAATTGGTTGAGGAGTCAGTTCCTTAAGTGTCTTACCACTTCGTGTGGTAATCACTTTCATCTCTCCCTTCGGGTTTGATATGGTGTTACTAGGTAGACTACCCGAAGTAGAGGCTTTGTTCCCCATGACCGCTTCTAAAATAGCATTAAGCTTAACATCTTGACTAGCGGCTTTTTGGTCAATCCTTTGTTCAAGCCTAGCATGACTTTGCTCAATTTTATTGTTTTGACCTCTAATTTGATTAGCAAAATCATTTTTAACTCATTTCTCATGTTAACATTTTCCTTAACAAAATTAGCTAACTCCTTTGTGTTTTTAGCCGTGTCCCTAGCTTGACTAGCCAATTGCTCTTGAATGTTTTCCAAAATCTTATCATTTGCCGTGGCGTAATTCAAAAATTCCATTGGAAGTTCTTTAGTGTAAACATTTTGAAGACCTTGACTTGTGTTTTGAAAATTACGGTTTTGGTTTTGATTTTGCAATTGGCTACTACTTCCTTGATTCCCATAGTTGTTATTACCCTTGTAATTGTTTCTTTGATTGTTTTGGTAACCAACTTGATTGTTTCGATAATTGTTAGCATTTTGATTTGGTGGAAAACCCGGTGGAGTCAATTGATTAGTGCGGGTAACTTGACCGTTTTGGTTATAAGTTCCCGCGGCCGCGTAGGCACTCGAAGTGTTACCACCGTTGGTAATGCACTCGGAGTAATCGTGAGCTCCACCACAATACATACAAGAAACCTCAACCGCTTTAGCCGTAGCGGGAGTGGGTTGTTCACCAACTTTAAACTCAATTAACAATCCTTTAAGCTTATCAAAAATCTTGTTCTCCAAATTAGCCTCGATTTGGCAAGCATCAATGGTATGTGACAATGAAGGCGAAGGTGAAGACGAAGTCTTACGAACACTCGACGTGCTACGAGGACTATAAACCTTCGACCTATTCTCAATGATTAACAATGCTTCCTCGACCGTCTTACACAAAAAATTACCACCCGCGGCGGCATTAAGATAATCACGCTCATGATCGTTGAAGCCATTGTAAAACGTGTCAATTTGATGCAAGTCGGAAAAACTATGATGAGGACATTCATGCAACATTTCCTTAAACCTATTCCAAGCCGTTGAAAAACTCTCATTATACTCTTGTGAAAACTTTGAAATCTCGTTTTTCAAATGCGTAGTCTTAGAGGGCGGGAAAAATTGGTTCACGAATTTTGAAACGAGATCCTTCCACGTCAATATAGAATTGGGTGGCTCTTTCTCTAACCAAATTTTTGCGGGCCCCGCTAAGGAATACGGAAAAAGAATCATCTTAATCGAGTCGTTAGAGACGTCCTTAAACTTTCAAGTGGCGGTAAGACGATTAAATTGGCGAATGTGGTTATGAGGGTTGTCCTTTTCGTCACCACGAAACTTGTTGTTTTGAATCATGGACAACAAACCCGTCTTAACCTCAAAATTCTCCGCAAGGATAGCGGGAATCACAATTGCTTCTCCATAACCCTCGGTGGGTGCTTGAAGCAACTCCATCATAGTTCGATTAGCCATGGGTGCTTCTTTCTCTACGATGGGTTCGACAATGGGAGATTCTTCACTAGAAGATGTTTGGTTTCCTGCCTTCTGACGACGTTTACGTGCACGTCTTTCTTTGGAGCGAGTTTGCATAAACGTCACGTACAACGAGAGGGTGAGCAAAGAAGATTCTTTTTGGTGTTTTTACATTTTCAATTTTTTTGTGGTTTTTGATTGTATTAACTTTTTTTGGATTTTGTGGAATGTATTAGGTAGACCAAAATCTACAAATCTCCTCCTTAATCAAATCTCTTGATTAAAGAAGCCTCAAGGAATGAAAACGATCACGTGAAGTGAACGCCTTCGATGACTTTAGAACGTTGGTGGAACACCAAAACGTTCAAGAGGGTTTAATCAAATGAAACCAAGAAAATATATATGATACTTAGTAATACTTTGGGCGGCAAAACCCTCGATTAGCTCTCAAAATCAAATACTCACAAGCAAGCGGGGAAAAGAGGCGGCGCGAAGCACTTAAGAGCCTTTTTCCTTAGGATATATTTTATAATATCCGCCTTATACCCACCTTATAGTTTGTATTTTTCAAAATCGAGCTTCACGAAAGTATTTATCTATTTTTGCATTTTTCTTTGGTTTGAGATTCGAATACAATGATTGGGTAATGACCTCCCAAGTCAAGGTTGTGATTTCTCACGTATTTGGAGTACTTGTGAATTTATTGTTCTACGTATACAATATAGTAATAGTATTCACACAAAAAACGAAAAACCGATAATACGTATTTAGTAGAGTGCTACTAATACAAATACTATTATGGCTATATATAAAAACAACAATTTCCAAATCAAAGCACAACACGCCTCCCCGGCAGCGGCGCCAAAATGATGTTGAGTTTTTGTATACCCTTTAGGAAAAGAGTACCAAAATAGGGTAAGCACGACGATTTAGGAAAATCGTGTGTAAATGACCCAAAGTGGGGATCGTTCTCAAGGAGGCTAGTGTGTTATGTGTGAAATGATGTGGTTTATCTTTGTGATTATACTTTTGAGAAAGAAAAATAGACATGAGGTAAGAGGAGAATGACGGTTATGAAGACGGATTAAACTACGACGATTTGACGTAAAACGCGAACGTAAATACGTAAAACGTGACAAAATTAAAAATTCAACCTAAAAATTAATTAAAAGATTAAACTAAGTCAAAAATAATATAAATAAGAATAAAAATCCAACAAATATATTTTAAAACCTTTTATTAATTAAATATTCAATTTTAAATGCTAATTAAAGCCCTAAAATTAAATATAATTAACAAAATGTCCAAAATATTATTTTATTGAACTAATAAGTTACTTATATTATTTAAAGACTAAAAAGTATTTTTCCTAAATTTTAAAAACAATTTCTCTATTTTTAAATCACTAAAAACTATTTTTAAACTAAAATAATCATAAAAAATAATAGAATAATGCTAAAAAATGATTTGACAATTTTAAAAATCCTAAACTATACTAATGAACAGTAGAAAAGTAAAAAAAATTGAAAAAAGTAAAATTTTGCACTAAAAGACAAAACAGTTTGTAATTAAAACCCTAATTAAACTAAATTAATTCTAAAAATTAAATAAAAAGTGAAAAGTAAAAACTTTTTAGACTAAAAATCTTAAAATGTTTTTCTAAATCTAAGAAAATTTTTAAAACTGAAAAATATTGAATTTTACCACTAAAAGACAAAAACAGACTATTTAAAAGTAATTTAAAAAGCAATTAAATGTGAAAAATACTAAATGAACAGTAACTAAAAAATAAAATAAACTGAAAAATCAAAAATAAAATAAGAAAAATATTGAAACTGGTTTGAAACCCTAATTCCTATTTTACCCCACAAAAGACAAAAAAACAAGTTACTAATGTTGACACTTCAAGGACTTTTGTCCTTTTGCTTGGCAGTGGTAACAAATGTGCTAGCAGGGGGAACTAGGTTCCCACTGTTAGTGCAATTTTAAGGTCTGGTGAGTGATTAAGCTTAGGAAATCTTATGTGGAGCTTTTTCTTGGGCAATAAGGCACCCCTACACTCAGTGGAGTGTAGGGAGTCTAGATAAACAAGAAAAACAGCACCTTGCACACAAGATTCACACAAAAACCCCCCTATAAAGTTACTGATATACCTAACTGAGTTCTAATGAATAGTGGACTTGTTTACATGCACAAAAATGAAATTTAAATGGCCAAAACTTGCACACAATTCATCCAAATCACATAAAACCTAGATAGAAACCTAGATTAACCCAATCTCTAACAATGGACAAGATTTGATTGCAAAAATTACACTAAATCATGCATAAAAAGGACTTACTGATTTTACACTAGTATCACCAAAAAAAGTGAGCATACATTTTCTGATTAAACACACCAAATTCAAAGGTAATCACTGAAAATAACTTATAACAACTACAAAAGGGTGTGTTAACTGATTATAAGCCAAAACCAATCACAAGTTTGCCTTAAAACCCAAATCCAAACACCCCTTTAAGATTCAGTAACTTAAAATTTTCAAATCAAATGCCCTTAAAACTTAAGTAAACAGATTATAAGAGTCCTACACATGCATATAAATCTGAATAAAGCTTAAATGAACAAATAAACCTAACTTACAAACAGTTTCACACCAAATCCATACAATCACAGTTCTAGCTTAATAAGAGAGTTCAAGGTTTATACCTTGTGGGACCCACATCCAGGCCCCACTATGGCTGCAATGCCATCTCCCATCAGCTTATAGTTGGGCTTATGGCTTATGGGACAGGGTTGCTTAGTAGAGAGTTGCTAGTGATGGTCTCAAGAGACACATGCACCCAATATGTCTTCAAAGTGGGTTGAGTTTTTATGAACCTGCCAAGAAAGAAAGCAAACAGAAAAGTGACCTGTTCAAAAGACAAATAAGCTAATAAGCTAGCTTATCAATTAAGCTACTTATGGCTTATTTGACATAAAAAACTGATTTTTTTTTGTTTTCTGAAACCTTTGACAATAACTAAATCAACAATCACTTTAACTTTCACTTGAGCTTGATATTCAGCAAGAATATCAGGCTCATATGATCAACTTAAAGTGCTTGGACAATTAACTTAAGGACTAATTAACTTATGTCTCCAAAATATACAAGAACACAATAAGGTATCACAACTTCAAAGTTAAAATATGCAAATGAAAAGTAAATTTGGCTCTTTTGTTTCTCGTCAACAACTCAAAACCATTTCATTTCACTTAAATAAACATGGATTTACAAGGCAGTGACCAAAGAGAAGGAAAAAAAGAACAACCCTAAAAAATAACTTAACACCCTTTATATAAGAGGGCTTACAATTCTAGAAGCAAATAGAAGAACACCTAAACCCTAATTGGGAGTTTCCAGTTTTGCCCTTTGATCCCTTTTGAAGATTTATATTTTTGAATTTGGTCAAGAGCTCCATGTGATGATCTTTTGGCTTGTTGTGGTTGCGAGTGGTGTAGAAATGATCCTAGGCGTCCAATAAACCTTTGGGGAACACGAAATTGCCATGAGGCGTTGATGTGCTGTCACCCCTTTTGTTTGCTTGCTACAGGGCACATGGGGGTGGGGTCTTGGATGATGGTGAGGGTTTTCTGGGTTATGGGTTTGGTTTAGGGTCGGGTTGATTAGTGATCTGGAAACAATGGGACTAAACCCCTTTGATTAGGTGATATTGGGGATTAGGGTTTATGTTTGAAGATTAGGGGGTGATTAGGGGTGATGATGAATAGTAAATGTTTCCTCCGTTTTTTTAATTATATAAAAACGGTTTAAAAAGTTAAGTGGGGTTTGACTGGAGTTTGACTTGGGCCGGGTTGTGGGGTTTAGGTGGGTTTTGTTTGGGCTGGTGATGGGTAATAACCGGGTATGGGTTTGGTTACAACAGGTTTGCCCCCTGATGTCTTATAATTGTGTCAATCCAAGAACCAGCAACATATTCTTCATTTCCTTTGTAAACAACTTAGGATAAATTACATTTTCAGTCCTTGTATGTTTTGTTAAACATGGAATGAGGATAAAAAATGCAATTTCTTTGATCTTCAAGGGCCATTAATACCAAATCTTGAAACTTTTGGACCAATCTTGTATTTTAGAGTTTTACAAGGGTCAAAAGTGACAAGTCTTCAAAAGTTGAGGGACCAATCTTGCCAATCTTCAATTCTTCAAGGGTATTTTTGTAAATTCCATTCTTGGGCCCGGTTCTTTGTGCGGCTTCGTTTCCCGTGTTCGTTTTTGCTTGATTCTTGTGATCTTTTGTCATTTTCTCAATATCCGTACCTAAAATACACAGTCAACAAACACAAGAATATATTTGGCATTTTTGATGATATTTTATGCATTTAAAGCCCGTTTTGGACGATGAGACTATGTATAAAAGCAGTCTCATCACCTCGTCATGCAAATCAGAGGGGATGCCTCTAATTAATTGGTAATGGGTAGGAGGGATCATCTTCTTGTGAAGGATGCAAAGCACACACCACATTCACCATGAAATCCTGTCTGAAACTGAACCTAGGATGCACCCATACGTCCCACATGATAATAATATTATAATAATGGTCAAATAACTGAAAGGGACGCTACGAACTATCACTCTGTCGTGGTGAAGTCATAACACTAGTGCCTCTAGTGTTATGGTTATTAATAAGTGTGAAAACACTTATCCTTTTACCACTTATTTCCAATAATAACAAGACCAAAACATGTGATTTATGTCGTAAAATTCGGAATTATGCGTGGTTTGTGTTTTTATTGTGTTTTAGGACCAAAAGATGAAAAAGGAAGAAAACACGGGCTTTCACGGGCTTTTATCAAAGACAGCGAGAAAAGACGAAGTCAAAAGATCAAAAGTGCAAAAAAAACGGAAGTCCAAGGCTATTCTGAAGATTTATCGAAGAAAAATTCTAAAGACGGAAGTTTGATGAAGTCGAAGAACTCAAGTCTAAGTTAAAGAAGAAAATTATTAAGACAAGTTCAAATCCCGAGATGACGTCGAGAAAAGACAAAGAATTAAATCGAGTCGAGAAGACGTGAAGAAAGAAAGAAAGAAGAGACAACACATGCACACCTTCTCATTTTTCCCTATAAATACCCTCCTAATACACATTAGGAGGGTTGGTTGGTTGGTTAGTTTCTAGTAGTTAGTTTCATTTTTTCATTTTCCTTTCTAGTTTTAGAGAGAGAAAGTTCTCAACTTTCTCTCACTAAGTTTTCATCTTTTCTTTCTTTTAATCTTTCAAGATTAAACCTTTTGTATTTGGATTTAGTTAATCAAGTTCAAGTTAAGCTTTTAATCTTTCATCTCTTTCTACCTTTCTTTGATTTTAGTTTACTTTTGGTGCGAAATCTATTTGATCCGTGTTGTTCTTAATGTTTTCGTGCTTAAAAGTTAATCTTTTTATTCATGCTTAAGTTTTCATACGAATGAGCTTTAAGATCTTTGTGCTTATTGGCTTATTTATATGTTTAGCTTATTTACTTTTTAAAAGTTTTCTTAAAAAGTTCATCTTTTTATAGTTTGATTTAAAAGTTTGCTTATTTTAAGTTTGGATAAGTTGTTATTTGGGCTTATTTAGTATTTTTCACTTTAGATTCGATCTAGTCTTAGTTTGAGCTTATTCCTAATAGCTTATAGCTTTGCTTATTTTCGAATCAATAGGAAATCGGAAAAGGTTTAAACCCTTTTCTGATTGTTACATTCCGACTGCACACCCCCCTTTATTCCGGTCGTTTGATCGGAAAAGGGTTTTAGAACTTTCCGATTGTGTTGGTTTTGTGAGATATTCCGACTGGACTTATTAGTTAATTATTCTGATTGCTTCTTATTCCCTTATTCGAACTGCTATCTTTTCCAGGGATTCCGATTTGGATTCCTATCGTGGATTCCGATTGCTATTCCGACGAGGGAGTTGTTTGACATTCCGATTTGCCATATTCCGATTAGAGACATTTCCCAGCATTCCAATCAGGTTGTATTTCGATCAGCCTTATTTTCTGACCACGCATTCCGATTAGATTCCGATTTTGCATTCCGATGGTTTAAATTTCTTGTTTTTACAAAGTTTTCAAGTTTTAGATTTATTAAGTGTTCAAGTATTTTTCTAATCTTGTCTTTAAGTTTTCAAGCATTTATTTTTAACTCGTTATTTTTAGTTTAACCTTTAAACTTCTACTTTACTCAACGACACTTACATAATTGCTATTAGTTTAAAATAGATAATCAACCAAACCATTTATTATTCCACCAAGAACAATTTAGTCGCACTTTGAACCAATAGTCAATTCGAAGAGATTCGGACGATAAGATTTTATACTTAGCTAAAAGTCGGGTATTAAATGGCGCCGCTGCCGGCTCTTTTCGTTAAGATTAAAGGTTTTAAGTGAGAGACGCGTTGGATTTTGGGATCCGTTCATCTTTTAACGTTATTTTCCTTGCTTTAAAAAATTCAAAAATCCTAAAAAATATAAAACTTTCAAAAATACAAAAAAATTGAAAAACCATAAAAACCAAAAATATTTCCCTTCTATTTTTCTAATCCTTTTGTAGGTGTGCATGCGTACTCGTACTTGTA
>JANFOE010002423.1:0-44540 GCA_025667525.1 Glebionis coronaria | reverse complement strand
AATTCGTTTCTCGGTATCTTCTCGAATTAATTTCTGGTTTAAAGTGCGACTCAGTTATTCTTGGTAGAAAAGAAATAGAATGGTTGTCGTTGTAAACTAATTAAAAATAAAGACTTGAAACAAATAAAAATAAAGTAAAGACGGTAAAAAGAAATACTGAAAAATAAAACTTGCCGGGAAATTAATGACGAGAAATTAAAAACGTGACGAGGAATAAAAAGCAAACTTAAAAGTAAAAAGGGTAAACTTAAACTAAAGGCAAGTAAATTAAAAGTGCGACTAAGTAAGAAGGCGGGAAAAATAAAGTTTAAAAATTAAAATACATAAATTTAAAATAAACTAAAATTGAAATTACAAAAAATAAGAAAAACACTCATTCGGAATATACCCTTCATTCGGAATAAATCCCTTCATTCGGAACAAATTGGTTCATTCAGAACAAATTACTTCATTCGGAACAAATCCCTTTATCCGGAATAAAAAGGTTCATTCGGAACAAAATGATTCATCCGGAATAAAAAGAATCTGATTCGGAATAATTGAAGAGAAACACTGATTCAGAATAAAATTGTAGAAAGCTTCATTCGGAACATCCCTTCACCCGGAATATCCACTGATTCGGAACATTTCATTGACCCGGAACAATAAACTGATTCGGAATAAAATATTTGATTCGGAATGTTCCGAATGAGTTCCACTGATCCGGAATAAATTGAAACTAAATGCTGGTTCGGAATAAAAGAAAGAAATGTTTGGTTCGGAACATTAATTGATGCGGAATAATTAAGATGAAAACACTGATTCGGAATAACTTAGATTAAACCTTTCCTTCAGAATAAAAATGCACTGATTCAGAATAATCTGGGCAACTACAGTAAGCATGAACGAAGAACAGGGGAAAGAACTAGAACACGAATTTAAACAAAATCAATCAAAATCAACCAAAAGATTAAACCAAAGCAACCATAAATGATCAACTAATGATAATCAAACAAACCAAATCAATAAAATTAAAAATAAAGCCAAATCAATCAAAACCCACTTGATTGAAAACCATAACACTCAAGAACATGAACACAAAGATTAAACACAAATAAGAAAGGTAGATGAGAGATTAAACGAGAAAAGTAAAGATTCAACAACAATTAAATAAAACTTACTTGGAATTAAAAGGAATTAAAAGGTGCGATACAAGAAATAAAAGTGCAAGAATTTAAGGTGCAAAATAAAAATGGTGGAAGAAGTGGGTTGTCAAACCACCCAACAAGAACAAATGAAGGAAAATCTAATCTATTTATAGGAGGATTAGGGAGGTGCTTAGGAAGCTTCCTCCCCTCTTTCTTCTTTCTTTAATTGCGTCATTAAGTCCTTAATCTTCTTAATCTTTTTACTTTAATGACTTTGTCTCGGGATTTCTTCAAACTCGTCTTGTAATTCTTCAATAAATTAGACTTGAGTTCTTCGGCTTTTAGTAAACTTCCGTCTTTTAACTTTTTCTTCGATAAATCTTCAGAATTGGTCTTGGACTTCCGTTCTTTCTGCACTCTTGATTTCTTTACTTCGTCTTTCGTCTTTTTCTTCGATAAAAGCCCGTGAATGCCCGTGTTTTCTCCACTTTTCACCTTTTCGTCCTAAATCACAACAAAAACACAAACCACGCATAATTCCGACATAAATGACATAAAATACACGTTTTGGCTCAGTTATTATTGTAATTAAGTGGTAAAAAGGATGGGTGTTTAAACACCTATCAAATCCCCTACACTTGACCATTGCAATGTCCTCATGCAATGCATTAGTTACAAAGCACGTTTACACTTTTCATCACAATCAATCCATATTGTCCTTTATTAAAGAGATAGAAAATTATAAACATTCAAAGTAAAGAAATCAAAAACATACCTTCGGGTTTTGGAAGTTTCATGAATGATCATCATCCTCAAGTTTTCACTTTCTCCAAACCAAGCTTAAAAACGAGATCATTGTTATTATAAGTTAGCAAACTAACACGAACTCATGTGGGCCAATTATTTACTTAGACTCCCTTATTCCTAGGTGTATCTCTTATATTTTATTGTTGTCTTGAATGATCACGAGGATGTATTGTTGACTTATTTTGATAGTTATTTAGGCTGAAAATAAAGTGGGATAATTTAATCAATAGTTAGCTAAAGGACAAAATCTTTTAAAACTGCTTCTCGGGACCTCATAAAGTTCATATCTTGGCATAACTCGCTACGCGATTTGAGACCTTTCTCGGACCGATATTTGGCAGTGACTTCATACTTCGAATCTTTGAGAGACGTTCTTGAAATTATGGTATTCTCTTCATGGTAGGAATTTCTTCACTTGAAGTTTTGAGAGATTCTTCATCTTTAGACCACGACTTTTTCATTTTTCTCCAATCTTTATTTTGGACTTTGATATACAACGATCCGCCTCCTTTTAGGACTTGGATCTATTTATCCTCATACCTTGTTAGGGCCTTTTTGGATAGACTTCTCCATGATCTTTACGGGAGTATTTGCTTTTCGTCGTGTGTCTCGATCTTTCATATTGATTTTTGATAAATGATTCTTCACATCACTTGGGATCTTTAGCAACAAAATGTAGCCCTCATGTCTTGTTAGGACCTTTTCGGACTCGCCAATCTTCGCATCCCGCTTCAATAAGTTATGCCTTGGCTATGAACTCTAATCTATACCGAGCAACTTTTAAACGATCTTGGGCTAGAAGCTAGGTAACTTTTCAAATCGTACAACCTTATTTATTGCAGATAAAATTTATTAGCAAGCGATGGGAGAATAGGCTTATAATTAACTCACATAAATTCACGAAAGAATACCAAACTTATAATTGACTCTATCATCTCTCGTTCTCCGCAGTTTAAAATCTCAAGGAATGAGACTCGTGGATGCTTAGCCTATTAATTTAAAGTTTTGGGTTTTCGAGTCGTCTATAGGATCTTGCAAACTCTTAGACTTTTTCAAGTTTAGAAATCGCATTTTAAAGTTCCCTTGATAAACAACTCTCTAGGATCAATTATAGGAACTTGCGAAAAGTTCTTGTTCTTAACCCGTGAGAGTTAAGACTTTCGCGTTTTATAGCGCCCTATATAAAAGCCTACCAAAACTTGACTTAAACACGTTAAGGATACTAGCTAGAGTAAACTTAGATAAGTAAACTCGGGTTGAGTCAAAAGATTCACAACGTTTGAAAATTAAAACCACTTTATTAAAATTTATTCTAGTAAAGAAAGAAAATAACTATACAAAGGTAAAACTAATAGGCCAAAATAGATCAAAAATTTTGAAATATGTCGAAAAATTGATTTTCCGGCTAAAATGAGGACAAATACAAGGAAAAGACCACTTAACTTCGATAGAAGTCCCCCTACACTTAAGATAAATATTGTCCTCAATGTTTAAGCATGTGGGAGTAAACTCTCCTACACTTAGGACATTGTACACTTTGTTTAAATCTTGCTAAGGAAAGGACAACTAAAGAGATTCCTATTTTAATATTGGAAAATATAAAATAGTGAATCGAAAAGAGTTTAGGATAGAACCGGGAAGAAGGGAACACGGAATCACGGTTCGTCAAAAGTCATCAAGAGTGTGTCTTTGAAGCTCTAATCCCTGCACATGATAAGAAAGAAAACAAGAAACACCAACGGGGCTCCCCCTACACTTATGGTGAAAACAGGGAAAAATAGATAGATAATTGGGTTGCCTCCCAAAAAGCGCTTGTTTATATTAACCGAGTCACGAGCCTGACTCGTCCCCGAATTAAATGGTCCATGGGGAAGCCTCGAATGTAATACCGGGATCAAAGACCTTGTCCTCGTTCCCGGTTGACATCAACAAAGGAGAGGCGGGGGGATAAGTCTTGAATGGGAGAAAGGTTCTTTCAACATACGAAAAGTATGTGAAATCAAGATCCACGGGAGGTGGGGTGGGTAAAGTAAGCACATTGTCATCCCCCAAAGACAATGAATGCTGAGCACTCGGAAAAGCTGTAATGTTATCAATCATGAAATAGTGAATGTCACCTCCCGGGTCAAAGCACTCATCCTCCGTAATAGTGGCTAAAGGGGAGGATGAAAGGTGCTCGGGAGGGGGACTTGGGACAATATCTTCCTGCAGCAAATTATCAAAAATAATATCCCCCTCCGTGTCATCATCATCAATACCCGGAGGTATTGAGTGAATGTCAATTTCTTCCAGCAATGGGTCATTATCTTCAACGGGAGGAATAGATGGAGGTAAAGAGGAGGAAAGAGGAGGAGAAGTCAACTCTTCGATTTGAGCAATAAGAAGATGCACTTTCCGTAATCTATCGCGGAGAATCACGTCTTCCAACTCATCTTCAAGAGCAAGTTCATCGGTGAACTTCTCGTAAGCCAGAGAGAATAAATCGTCATCGCCCACATCTCCCGGTGGAGATTGAGAAATTTCAAAAGTGAAATTCTCATAGCGAGGAGAAAAATCGTCATCATTAGGATCGACCTCTTTCTTAAGAGCAACGTCGTCCTCAGACTCCATAGTAGTCGGTATATCACACACCTCATCATCAAAGAATTTATCGAGACCAAAATCAGTAATCTCACTCAATGAATTGATAGGTGTGAAAACACCCATCCTTTTACCACTTATTTCTTCCTAAAACAAGACCAAAACGCGTATTTAATATCATTTGTTTGGAATTATGCGTGGTTTTTGAGTTTATTGTGTTTTCAGAGTCAACCGGATGAATATTGAAGAAAACATGAGATTACACGGGTTTTATCGAAGAAAATGACCCAAGACGAAGTCTATTGTCCAAGAGATGCAAAAGATTTGAAGTCATTGGGCCTATTTGAAGATTTATCAAAGAAAAGGACCAAAGATGGAAGATTTACATATGTCGAAGGAACTCAAGTCTATTAAACGAAGAAATTAAAAGACGAGTTGAATTTAATCGTCGACAAATCCCGAATCAGAATCGAAAACGTCCACTTTTCTGAAAAGACGAGAAGACAAGAAGAACGGGAGAAAACGTCCACTTTTTTGAGCTAGTTTTCATTTCCAGTTTTCTTTCTTTTGTTTCGTAGGGAAGAAGCCAACACCACTAAGGTGTTGGTGATTTTTATTCTTGTTTTCACAAATCTTGTAGCTTTAATCTTGTCTTTTGATTGTTTAAACCTTAATCATTTAATATAATCCTTCCATTAATCTTGTTCATCTTCATCTTTTTGATTTAAAGTTTAAAGTTCTTATTTGGTTGATTTTAATCCATAAAAGTAAGTGGGTTTTGAGTTTTTAGTGTTTTGATTTGATGTTTATGGTTAGTAGATGATTGGTGATTAGCTTTTGTTTAAGTTTTGGTTAAAAACTTGGTTGATTTTGGCTTAATATCGTTTTGCCCTGTTTTTCTGTTTACTGTTCTTCATTCCCCAGATTCCGAATCAAGCACTGTTCATAATTATTCCGTATCAACCTTGTTCATCCGGAATAATTTATATTCCGGATCAGAGTTATTCATCCGGAATAACCATTATTCTGGATCAAGTTAATTATTCAGTATCAAGCCTTCCATCCGGAATCACTATTATTCCGAATCAAAACCTTTCATCCGGAATATTTTATATTCCGGCTCAACTCCTTTCATCCGGAATAATTAATTATTCCGGATCAACCCTCTTATTCCGAATCAACCTATATTCTGAATGAACATATTATTCCGCATCAACAGATTATTCCGCATGAGCCTATTATTCCGCATGAGCCTATTATTCCGCATGAGCTTATATTCCGCATCAACAGTTTATTCCGCATGAGCTTATATTCCGCATCAACAGTTTATTCCGCATGAGTCTATTATTCCGCATGAGTATATTATTCCGCATGAGTAAGATATTCCGCATGAAGGATTTTTGTCTGATACATTCCGAATAAAGGGTACATTCCGAATCAAGCATTTCTCAGGGTATTTACAAGTTACTGTTTTATTTTAATTTTAATTCAAGTTTTAATTCAAATTTTATTTTTATTAATTAATTGCTTCTAGTTCACTTTTATTTAATTCACGCATTTAACTTTTTAGTAGAATAGAAAACCAAACCCCCTATTTGTCACCAAGAACAACTATTCCACTTTGAGCTGTGATCAATTCAAGAAGATTCTGAGAGATTAATCTGAACCCCCATGAAAAACACAAGTATCAAATGGCGCCGCTGCCGGCTCTTCTCGTAAAGATTAACAGTTTTTTGTGAGAACTTGGATTTTGGGATCCGTTCGCCGTGAACGTTACTTTTTCATCATCAAAAAAATTTCAAAAATCCTAAAAAATATAAAATTTTCAAAAATACAAAAAAAAAGAAAAACCTTAAAAACCAAAAATATTTCTTGTTTGCTTTGTTAGTTCTTTTGCAGGTGTATGCGTACACGATCAACGTCTTATCAAGAGCCCGAGCCTCTCGAAGACTTAGACATGGCCGGTGTACACAACAACAATAACAATCCACCTCAAAACAACAATAATAACAACAACAATGAACCTCTACCGAACAATCTCCCTATGATTGAACTTTTGCAAGCACATGTGGAGGGCAACAATGATCCAATTTTCATACCTGCGATTGCAGCCAACAACTTTGAGCTCAAATCCGGCTTTATTCAGATGGTCTCTGCTCAACCATTCTTGGGGCATACCATTGATGATCCTCATGACCACATCAAAAGGTTCCTGCAACTCACGAATACGGTCAAATTCAATGGTGTTCCACAAGAGGTAATCCGTTTACAACTTTTTCCTTTCTCCTTAGAGGGACAAGCCCGACATTGGCTTGCAAAGGAACCGCCACAAAGTATTCTTACGTGGACGGATTTGGAGACCAAGTTCATAAACTACTTTTTACCACCCTCTCGTACTACCGCTTTGCGGAATGAAATTATTATTTTTGAACAAAAGTACGATGAGACTTTTAGTGAATCTTGGGACCGTTTTAAAGACCTTTTAAGAAAGTGCCCACAACATGGTTTTACCAAAGTGCAACAAATTAATACTTTTTACAATGGTTTAAGCATGAATGACCAAGATTCACCAAATAGTGCCTCGGGGGGTAATATTTTGGTTAAGAGCTCTAATGCCGCTTGGGATATTATTGAGAATAAGTCTAGAGTGCAAACCAAGAGTGTTCGGACCAATGCCGCTAGTGCTAGTACTAGTGACAACGACAAGATACTTGACAAAATTACGTCGCTTCTTGAATCGCTTGCTACCCAAACCGCTAGCAACACCAACAACATCAACGCTAAAAACGCTCAAGTCAATGCTGTCAGCCAACCATGTGAAATATGCGGGGGTCCTCACTCTTACACCACTTGTACCACCACCCAAGACTATCCTTCTCAGAATGTTAATGCAGCATACGGTACCTATCCTCCGGCCGCTTATCAAGCTCGTCCTCAAGGAGACCGCAACTTGCTTAGCTACCGCTTAAAAAACTTTCTTTCCCCGCCCGGTTTTCCTCCTAACAACCCAAACCAACAACAAAACCTCAATCGCCCTCCTCAACAACAACCTCGTGCACCATACCAACCACCTCAAAGACAACCATATCCACCTCAAAGAAACAACCAAGTTTACCAACAACCTGCTTATCAACCACCCGCCTACAATGCTCCTCCCAACCAACCCACCGCATTACACCAAGATATTGGAACCTACATGAGGACTAATGATGTGATCGTGGACAATCTCTAACGGGAAGTGCTCAACTTGAAAGCAGACATGGTGAAACAAGGAAACGATCTTCGAGCTGATATGCGAAACACTTTGGCAAGTCAAACGAATGACTTAAGGAACATGATGGCTGGTTTCTTCCAAGGTAATCAATCCTCTTCTTCGGGTACTCTTCTGAGTAACACCGTTGCGAATCCAAGAGGGGAGATGAAAGAAATCACCACTCGCAGTGGCAAAGGTACCAAGGAACCCGAGCTTCCTATACCTCCACCGGTGATTGTGACTAAGGAAAACGAGTCACCTACTCATATTCCTCATCCTTCTACTTCCTCAATTTCTCCACCTCTTCCTTCTACCCCTCCTCCACCCAAGGATGTGAGTGATCCTACTATTCCAAAGCCTTCCTCTTCTTCCGATATACCTTATCCCTCAAGGTTGAGGAAAGAGAAGCTCAAAAGCAAGGACGATATTCAGGTTTCGAACTTTCTCAAAATGTTTAAAAAATTGAATTTCAACATCTCCTTCGCTGAGGCTCTCGCTCACATGCCCAAATATGTGAAAATGTTCAAAGATCTTCTTAGCGACAAGGATAAGCTTCTTGATATTGCTAATACCCAACTTAATGAGAATTGCTCTTCAGTGCTCTTAAGGAAATTACCAACCAAACTTGGTGATCCGGGTCGCTTCTTAATCCCTTGCAACTTCCCGGGAGTAGAGAATTGCATGGCCCTAGCCGATCTAGGTGCCAGTATTCATTTAATAGCTTTAAGTGTTTGGAAGCAATTATCTCTCCTTGAGCTATTCCCCACCAAAATGACTTTGGAATCAGCTAAGCGTACGGTTGCTTATCTAGTGGGGATAGCCGAAGACGTTTTTGTAGGAGTCGACAAATTCACTTTTCCTGCCGATTTCGTCGTGGTCGACTACGATATGGACCCTCGTGTGCCATTAATCGTTAGACGTCCATTCTTGAGGACCGGTCGCACTCTCATCGATGTTGAAGCGGGTGAGCTTATCATGAGAGTGGGTGAAGATAAAATTGTCTTCAACATGGGAAAGCTTTCTAAACAACCTTATTCATACGAGAGTGTTAATTGTATCGACGTTCTTGATGAGGCTTGTGAAGAACATTTCAAAGATGCTTGTAAAAGTATTCCTACCTCTCCTCCCAATGTTGAGACCGTTTCCTCTATCGATTCATCACTCACTTTATTTGGAGAAAGTGATTTCCTTTGGAAAGATTTTGAAGCAACCATGGGAGATGTGAACTTAGAAAATGACGATTCTCCCACCGATTGGGATGAAGACATTCGTCTCATTGAGAAACTTCTCAAAGCGGACCATATTTCTCCACCATCTCCCAAGGCTATTGCTATCGATGAATCGACTTTGAATCCGCCTCCCATCGAAAATCCTCCAGATTTAGAACTTAAGGAGTTGTCGTCCCATCTCGAGTACGTGTTCCTTGAAGATAAGAAGAAGTCGCCGTCATCATTGCTAAGGACTTGAAAGAAGAAGAGAAATCTCGCCTCATCGCCGTGCTTAAAGATCATAAGAAGGCAATTGCTTGGAAAATTTCCGATATCCGCGGAATTGATCCAAACTTTTGTACTCACAAGATTCTCATGGAAGATGACTTTAAAACCGCAATCCAGAGCCAAAGAAGGGTTAATCCTCGCATTCATGACGTCATCAAACAAGAGGCTATCAAACTTCTTGATGCCGGCTTGATTTACCCTATTTCAGATTTGCCATGGGTAAGTCCCGTCCATTGTGTGCCCAAGAAGGGCGGAATAACCGTTGTTCCCAATGAACACAACGAGTTGATTCCCACTCGTCTCGTTACTGGGTGGAGATTTTGTATCGACTATCGCAAACTCAATGATGCCACGAGAAAAGATCACTTTCTTCTTACTTTCATGGATCAAATGCTCGAGCGCCTAGCGGGTAATGACTATTACTGCTTCTTAGACGGTTTCTCCGGGTATTTTCAAATTCCCATCGCTCTCCTATGGAACATTTGCTTACAAACGCATGCCTTTTGGTTTATGCAATGCTCCTAGGACGTTCCAACGGTGTATGATGGCTATCTTCCATGACATGGTTGAAGAAACTATGGAAGTCTTCATGGATGATTTCTCGGTTTATGGCGATTCTTTCTCTGCTTGCATTGCCAATTTAGAACGTATGCTTAAGCGGTGTGAAGACACTCGCCTTGTTCTTAATTGGGAAAAATGCCATTTCATGGTAAAAGAGGGCATCGTGCTAGGACACAAGATCTCCAAAGTCGGTCTTGAAGTGGACCGTGCTAAAGTCGATGTTATTGCTAAATTGCCTCCACCTTCAACCGTGAAGGGTGTGAGAAGTTTCCTCGGTCATGCGGGCTTCTACCATCGATTCATCAAAGACTTTTCTAAAATCGCTCGCCCGATGACCCACCTCTTGGAAAAAGATACTCCTTTTATCTTTTCCAACGAGTGTATTGACGCCTTCAACCTTCTTAAGGATAAGCTTACTAAGGCACCCGTCTTGGTTACCCCTAATTGGGAGCTTCCCTTTGAGTTGGTGTGTGATGCTAGCGACTTTGCTATTGGAGCGGTTTTGGGCCAAAGAGTGAACAAACACTTCCATCCAATCTACTACGCTAGCAAGACTATGACGGGGGCTCAATTGCATTACACGAAAACCAAAAAAGAGCTTTTAGCTGTTATCTATGCCTTTGAAAAGGTCCGCCCCTATCTTGTCCTTTCCACCACCATCGTTTATTCCGATCATTCCGCGTTGAAGTACTTGTTAACTAAACAAGATTCTAAACCAAGACTTCTTCGCTGGGTTTTGCTACTTCAAGAATTTAAAATCGAAATTCGTGATAAGAAGGGAGCTGAAAACCTAGCCGCGGATCATCTCAGCAGACTTGAGGATCCTTATCAAGGGGATCATCCGAACAAAGAGATCAATGACTCTTTTCCCCTGGAGACCTTAATGTCTATCAATTCGAATCAAGATGAGACCCCGTGGTTTGCGGACATTGCAAACTACTTGGCAGGTGGAATTCTCATTGACGGGTTAACATCCCAGCAAAAGAAAAAGTTCTTCAAAGACATTAAGACTTACTTTTGGGATGACCCGTATCTATTCAAACAATGTGTTGATTTGATTATTCGCCGATGTGTTGATGGACGGGCAACTTTAGACATTCTCGAAGCTTGCCACAAAGGACCCACCGGTGGTCACTTTGGTCCCAACTACACCGCCAAAAAAGTGTTTGACTCGGGATTTTATTGGCCCACCATTTATCGTGATGCTCACGAGATGGTTAAACATTGTGATGCTTGCCAAAAACAAGGTAAGATCACACATAAAGACGAGATGCCTCAGAATTTCATACAAGAATGTGAAATCTTTGATGTATGGGGTATCGACTTTATGGGGCCATTCCCTTCCTCTAAAGGAAACAAATACATCCTTGTAGCCGTTGACTACGTTTCTAAATGGGTTGAAGCCAAAGCTTTACCCACTAATGACGCAAGGGTGGTTTGTAACTTTTTGAAATCGCTGTTCGCTAGATTCGGTGTGCCTCGTGCCATTATTAGTGATCACAAGACTCATTTTTGCAATGATCAATTCGCAAGAGTCATGGCTAAGTATGGTGTAAATCATCGTCTTTCCACCGCCTACCACCCACAAACTAATGGCCAGGCTGAAATCTCTAACCGAGGATTAAAGCGAATTCTTGAAAGAACCGTGGGAGAGCATCGTGCCTCATGGGCCGATAAACTTGATGATGCTTTGTGGGCTTTTCGTACCGCATACAAGACTCCGATTGGTTGTACACCATATCGTCTCGTGTACGGGAAAGCATGCCACCTCTCCATTGAGTTTGAGCACAAGGCTTACTGGGCCTTGAAGTGGGCTAATTTCGACATCAACAAAGCCGGTGACCTACGCAAAATCCAACTCAATGAGCTCAATGAACTCCGGAATGAGGCTTATGAAAATTCTTTGATCTGTAAGGAAAAGACTAAGCTCATTCACGACTCTAAGATTAAAAACCGAGAGTTCCAAGTTGGATACAAAGTTTTTGTAAAACCCGTATTTTAAAAATCAGAATATTTAAATACGCAGTTTAATTTTAATAAACTATGTAGTATTAATTATTAGACAGAGATAAAACGCAGAAATTAAATACGACAGTAAAATAATTATTTAGAAAATAATTATTGAGTTCAGAAATATTACATATGTATTGTTTATTTTACAGAAATAATTAAACATTAATAGTAAATACGCGTAGTCTCTGTTTATTTAAAGATTACAAATGAATAATTATTCAGAAAATAATTATTAAGTTTCAGAATATATTACGTATGTGTTTTTATACGAAAAATAATTATCGCATTTCAGAAACAAAAACGCGAGAGAATAAAATATACAAGTATAAAAAAAAATTAAAAAAAAATAAAAAAATAAAATAAAAGGAAAGTAAAAAGGGCCGGGTTGTAAAAATTAAAGAGGGAAAGAAAATTGGGCTAGGCCCATTTGACTACAAGAAAAACGGGGAGCCCCCCCCTTTTGTCACATCAGTAACGAAAAAAAAAGAAGAAGAAAAGATCTAGGGTTTTGCTGGATGGACGACGGCTGAGACAAACCAGGAGGAAGAAGACTTTTTTTTCTTTTCTTTCGTGGGTTATGTATTCACATAGATCCTCGAGCACATGTAAGTAATTCCTTTCTCCTTTTCGTTTTATGAACTCGAATGCAAGGGTTAAACAAGAACAAATGATTTTCGAACTATATTAAACGTGAATTAAGATAGTTTGATTAGGATTTCAGTTTTGTACGCGAACCGAGACACACTAGATGTCTCGGTGTCCTTTTTTCTACGAACAGCCGTATAGGCTGTTGGTTTGGGTGGACGACAGCGAACAAACCCCAAGCAGGGGTGTCGGGTTTGGTTTATGGCACAAATACCGAGACACTAAGTCTCGGTGGGTGCCCTTTTTATCAGCCGTGAACCACCAGGGGGTGTTGGGCGTTTCGAACAGCAAGAAGAAACCAACAGTTTAACTCAGGAAAAAGGGGTGTTTGGGTCTGTCAGAGTACAAAAGCAGGGGGAACTATAACAAGCAGTGGGAACCACTGCTCTAGCAGTGGTAACCACTGCACTAACGGTGGGAATAATAACCAGCAGGGGGAAACTAATAATTAGCAGTGGGAACTTTGTAAACAAACAGTGGGAACCACAAATTATTGAATTGGTATTTTATTTTATAAATAAGTTTTATAAATAAATTAATTATATTTTCTAATTTTATTAATCTAATTAATAAAATTTAATTAATTCTAGCTTTACCATTTTATCCTATTAAAACTTATGATTTATAAATAATTTAATCTAAAGAAATTAAATTGGAAATATTTCTATATTAGGAAACTTTCTAATTATGACGAGTTACTATTTATAGTAATGTCAGATTATACATTATCCAGTAATCAAAAATACATGGTATATTAAATCAGTAATATTTACGAACAATAAGAATTTATTAGATTATATAAATAGTAATACAAGTATAACTTAAATCCAACTAAAACAGTTAAGAGCAGTAAAATATTTAACATCAGTTAACGTATTTTCGCATCCATTATTTATGTAGTATCCGTGAAGTCAGAGTCGATCCGTCAGCTTTCAGTCTTATTTCATTACTGGACACGAGGTACGGATTTTCCGTCCTTTCAGTAAGGACTTCCTTTCTATGCATGATTAGGGTTTCCCATCTTCAGCCAAATGTTTTCCCCAGTATATGTTTAAATTTATCAGTAATCATGTTAATAACTAAATAGAATTGTCTGAGCGTTATATACAAGCACGACCAGTTTATGTACTAGTTACGGAGGTACCGTAACCACGGCACTAGAGGCACCGGTGTCGTGACTCACATGCAGGAGAGTGATATCCTGCATCGTCCCACTCATGTTCAGTTTGGCCATTTTTTTATATGTATGTTTTAGTGGGGCGTATGGATGCATCCTAGGCTTATATGTGTTACAAGTTATCAGGGTGAATGTGGTGTGTGCTCTACATCCTTCACATTGGAGCTGATCCCTCCACCCAGCACAGTTATTTAGAGGTCACCCCTCTACAGCATGACGAGGTCACCCCTCCAGTTATTCATGCACGGTTGTTACAGCACGTGACCTATATAAGCTCTGGCAAATAAAATACAGTAAATGCATGTTTTCAGAATTTGTAGTTATACTTCAGTATCAGTATATATGAACCAGGTTGCTCAGATTTTATGCAGAGTTCTACCACATGTCACATATCAGTCTTACAGCTTCTGTATTCTATCGCCTGTTTCATTCAGTATATTCTTATCATGCTTTATATCCGTTCACTGAGCGTTATGCTCAGCCGTAGTTCCTTTCATGTTCTAACGGCAGGTACACCAGGACGCTCTTAGGATTCTGAGAGCATGTGCATTTGGATGGAAGCTATCCAGACTTCTTACTTTATGCATTTCTTACGTTATTCTGCTTATTTGGATATTGTTTAGTCCTTTCTTTCAGTATTTTACTTTTCATGTTTTGGGCTTATGTTTGGATTACCGATGTTTGATTCTGGTATTCCTTTATGGTCAGTTAATGTTTTAGGACATTTACCTTATGCTTTGATGACACGCCATAAACACACGTAACGGTCCACTTATCCAAGTGGGGTGTTACAATTATGGTATTAGAGCTATAGGTTCGACCTGTAGGCTCTAAAACTTGACCTGTGACTAGTGGGTAGTCACCAGGAACTTCCCAGATTTTGGCGTTGTTATCTTTCAAGTTTCTCATGGCTTTTTCAGTCAGTTTTCTTCATTTATCAGTCAGTTTTCTTAATGTTTTGACTAAGTAAAAGGTTGGCACAGAACTGGCCATATTTAGTCGCATGTGCTTTTAGCGAGCTTTCGTTTTGGTGAACTGACCATAGGCGTTCACCCTTGCCCGTTCAGATTTTGTATTGGTAAACTTACCATAGGCGTTTACCCTTACTCATGACAGATTCATGTTTTCATTCAAATATCACTTGGTGAACCAGTCATAAACGTTCACCATTTCTCAAGTCAAATTTCATGTTTTTCAGTCAAATGATGTTTTGTGAACCGATCCACAGTTGTTCACCCTTGTCATATCATGACATTCTATAAATTTTGACAAGTATGGATTGGACTTCAGCCATCCATATTTTATACCAGATTATAAATTTCTATACATGACAGTTCTCAGAAAATTTTGACCAGTATGGATCGAACCAGAATAGCCCATACTTAGTCTCATGTTTCCTTCCTTGAAGTACGTGGATTGAACCATAGCCGTCCACATCAGTTAATATTACACCTCAGTTGATTTAACTTTTTGTGTTCCTTATAACAGTCAAATTTTCATACCCTCACGTTGATGTCATCTACATGATGATTCAGTTTCATGTCTCCTTACGAGGATTATGTTTTCAGCAAGGTGATGATGCCTTCAGGCTAAAATATAGAAGGATTACAGTAAAATACTATTTCATGATAAATCATGTTCTGGTCTTTATCAATCATGTCTTCTGTCTTCATACTGATCATTGATGAAACTCTGTTTAATCATACTTTCAGCCTCTATACAACCAGCATTAAGTCGACGTAGGAATTGTCAGCCTATCATGTTATTTATTTCAGATCAGCTTACTACCGTTTAAATCAATTTGTTTCTTGATAATGTCAGGCAAGCGACACCAGTATCGATCATCCCATAAAATTTCCACCAGCTCCATGTACAGTATTCCATATGTACCTCATGTACAGTGTCTCAGTTATACTCCATGTATAATATTTCACGTGTACTCTACGTACAGTGTCTCAGATTTGCTACATGTGCAGTATTCATTTTTTTACTTCACGTACAGTAACCAGGTGTACTCCAGGTACCCTACTCCATGGATAATGCTAATCGATCCTCAATCATCTCGGGCGTTTCCACTTGTCGATATTTTACCAGTTGCTGATGCTGCTCGTGAGTTGAAGATCTTGCTAGATGTTGATGCCGCTAACACTTTGAAGACCTCACAAATGCTGATGCTGCTGAACTTTGGAGATTTCTCAAGCTGCTGCTGCCGTTTATACTATGAAGACTGCGGAACGAGGACGAAAACTATAAAATTGAAATTTCTGACAAGAAAAAAATTTCAACCATCAGACACTACCGTTCCACTCCATACTTTTAGCTTCTCAGCTAGATGCCCCACTTCACTCAGCTAACCGTTCATTCAGAAGAGTGGGAACCGGAACCCAGCCAGCCACTCAACAGAATAGTTACTGAATCACGGTCATGGTAACGACCGTCAGGAAACTGACAGACAAAGTAGTAGTGACAACCACCGTGCTTATAATTACTCAGTCAGTAACCATCGGAACTCCGGAACGGACATGACCAGAAATACAGAGGTCAGCAGTCTAACCGGTCCGCCAATCCTAGCAGTTACCAAAATTTTCAGCCTTGTTCATTTTCATCTATTAAAATACGTGCCAAGACATCAGTCAAGACATAGTTCTCAGGTATCATTTCGGAAGACACATATCAGGGCACCAGTCATGATACACGTCATACGAATACCTTCTCAGAGTACGAGTCCGAGCTCCTAGATTCTAGTATGTTCCAAGCAAGACCCTCAGTAATTCAGGGTATCTTTCAGAAAGGGGTATACTCATTCTATTATGCCACGCATATATCAGATCATTAATTTTCAGTCACCACCACTAGATTATTACTCAGGTAAAACACGCAGTATTCACTCTGTGAGGTTACAGACGAACGCATTCAGTGAAAGTCGCCACGTTTACTTCACGTATTCTTATGTCAGCTTATTCTTAAATCAGTTATTCATATACCTCCCAGCCAGAAAGACTCCACGATCACCAATAATTATTATGGTTTTCCTTTCAGTTAACGACGAGATCCGTCTTACTAAATTCCAAATATATTATTATACCTTCTACTAGAAAAATCCGTACAAATTACGTCTACCTTACAAGCACGTGGCTTGTCAATCCATAGCTACGAAGACTTTTACCTACTTGTTATAAATTCACTTCTGAAATCCCGTAAATTCATGATCAGCAGATTATTCCAGAGTTCCAGATATAATTTCAGAAAGTTTTCATGAAATCCCTTCCTAACCACGAGACAAAAATTTAACATCGAGCTAGTCTCAATAACAGAACCTGTTTTCAGAACTCTTGATCACAGGGCTATAGCTAAGTTAAAAGAGTTGCAGCAGTTGCTGCAAGAATTACCAAAACTAGACTTTATTCGCCCTAGCGCACCATCAAAAAAAAAATTATCAGATCACCATTCTTAATCGATATTCATTCCACGAATAGAAAGTTTAATTAACCTACTACGAGGTGTCTTAAACATCCTTCCAGAAAAATTCAAGATCATGCCACCATCAGTGGTGAGGGAAGAACATGGTGTTCTTCAGACCGTTGTTGCACATATTATATCCACTCTAAAAATTTTGATTTTACACTTCTGAACTCCTTAATGCTCCAGCTATAGTATGAAAAGGTATAAATAAATTTTCCTTAAATTGTCAGACAAAAATTGGCAGTACATTCATTGACAACATTCTGATCTCCTAAATTCTAGAGAAGGACATGGGAATCATCTTTTCACGACCCCGCAGATTCTCCGATAGGAGAAAAATTATATACGCAGCTTTCTAAATATGACTCCCAGTAGAACAAGGTGGCATTTCTGAGCCATCCTACTTCAGCAGAAAGAAACTTCAGACAATCCTGCAAAGGTGAAGGCCATCACCTGATGGTCCCGACTGACGCCTGTGAACGAAGTACAAATTTTTCTAGAACTCAATTGACTGCTACCGCAGAAATTGCTGACAATTCTCACTAAAAATTCTTCCATGACTATCCAACCAGATTTTCACCAGAATACCCCATAATCCCAGGTAGAATTTTGATAGAAACAGTATAACACGTTGAGGCAGCTATGTTCATATCTAATGCCTGCCATTCCAGCAGGTTTAAGATAGAACGCCGTCATGCTATCAAGTTATTACTACCAGTAGAAATTCTGGACCGAAAGCCAACAAGACTCCATGGAGATTGTTATCAGTTTACTACAGACTCAGGAAAAATATAATATTATCTAAGTCATTGTCGACCATGTAATCAATCTACGTGTTTCCTTTCATCTGGAAGGATTACGCATTCGCGGATCTATAGAAAACTCAGCAGTAAATCGTACGATTTCAAGGCATTCCATCAACAATCATGTCAGATAGAACTTTCACATTCACGAATTTCGCTCACGCTCATTTTCACGATCACGTGTACGTTCACCCTCACGTTTACGTCTCACATTCACATTAGGATGTTGTTTCAGTTCATCTTTTATGCTATCTCATAATTTAAGCTCACGTTAGCGTTCAGAACGTTGTTCACGTTCAAGATCGTGTGCCGTTTCACGATACACGTTTCTCAGTTTATTACCGAATACGGTTACGGAAAGTTTGGGAAATCAGACTCAAGTTTAGCACAACTATTCCATAACCAGTTAGACGTTTCACATCTCAAGCCGTAACGTTTGGCGTTCATTCCTCAGTCAGCATACGCTCATGATAGGTTCTAGTATCACGTTCACAGTATGATTCACGTATTACATTCATGATATATTTCATTCCAAAGCTCCTCATATAATTATGAACCACGTTGACAATTGCTCACTCCGCACGTTCACAATTGTTCACGTAGTTCGTCCCTATGTTTCAGAAGCTTTCTCAGAGATATAAATATTATCTTTTCAGGATAATTGTACGTACTGTTCATGTATCGTACATGCTATAGTGATTCAGTCTATCAAATTCAGAAAATCTATCTTAAGTATAGAACCGGAAACTATTCAGCATCATCAGGACAGGGTCATCAGGACCAAGATTTTTTTATTGTGTTTAGACCTTTGAAGGAATCGTTTCGAGCGGGAGGCCACTCGAAACAGAGGAGTCCATCCGGACCTCTCATTCCCTTTCCTTCAATAGATCCAGATAGGTTCTTTCAGTCATGTCACGTTCCATGTTCTCTTCAGCCATGTCACATTACATGATCATTTCAGTCATGACAAGTTTATACCTATCAGCAGCATTATGTCTTAACTAGAAGACAATTTATCCTTCAGCTTAATTGTCTTTTCAGTCTACGTGTTCTTTCAGTTCTTATAACTTCATCAGCTTATCATCGTTAATTCGAGGACGAATTTCTCCTTTTTAGAGGGGAAGAATTGTAAAACCAGTATAGTCGTATCTTTAATTCGGGGACGAATTATTATTTTTAGAGGGGAAGAATTGTAAAACCCGTATTTTAAAAATCAGAATATTTAAATACGCAGTTTAATTTTAATAAACTATGTAGTATTAATTATTAGACAGAGATAAAACGCAGAAATTAAATACGACAGTAAAATAATTATTTAGAAAATAATTATTGAGTTCAGAAATATTACATATGTATTGTTTATTTTACAGAAATAATTAAACATTAATAGTAAATACGCGTAGTCTCTGTTTATTTAAAGATTACAAATGAATAATTATTCAGAAAATAATTATTAAGTTTCAGAATATATTACGTATGTGTTTTTATACGAAAAATAATTATCGCATTTCAGAAACAAAAACGCGAGAGAATAAAATATACAAGTATAAAAAAAAAATTAAAAAAAATAAATAAAAAGAAAGTAAAAAGGGCCGGGTTGTAAAAATTAAAAAGGGAAAGAAAATTTGGCTAGGCCCATTTGACTACAAGAAAAACGGGGAGCCCCCCCCTTTTGTCACCTCAGTAACGAAAAAAAAAAGAAGAAGAAAAGATCTAGGGTTTTGCTGGATGGACGACGGCTGAGACAAACCAGGAGGAAGAAGACTTTTTTTTTTCTTTTCTTTCGTGGGTTATGTATTCACATAGATCCTCGAGCACATGTAAGTAATTCCTTTCTCCTTTTCGTTTTATGAACTCGAATGCAAGGGTTAAACAAGAACAAATGATTTTCGAACTATATTAAACGTGAATTAAGATGGTTTGATTAGGATTTCAGTTTTGTACGCGAACCGAGACACACTAGATGTCTCGGTGTCCTTTTTTCTACGAACAGCCGTATAGGCTGTTGGTTTGGGTGGACGGCAGCGAACAAACCCCAAGCAGGGGTGTCGAGTTTGGTTTATGGCACAAATACCGAGACACTAAGTCTCGGTGGGTGCCCTTTTTATCAGTCGTGAACCACCAGGGGGTGTTGGGCGTTTCGAACAGCAAGAAGAAACCAACAGGGTGCGTTTGGGACTAACTCAGGAAAAAGGGGTGTTTGGGTCTGTCAGAGTACAAAAGCAGGGGGAACTATAACAAGCAGTGGGAACCACTGCTCTAGCAGTGGTAACCACTGCACTAACGGTGGGAATAATAACCAGCAGGGGGAAACTAATAATTAGCGGTGGGAACTTTGTAAACATACAGTGGGAACCAAAAATTATTGAATTGGTATTTTATTTTATAAATAAGTTTTATAAATAAATTAATTATATTTTCTAATTTTATTAATCTAATTAATAAAATTTAATTAATTCTAGCTTTACCATTTTATCCTATTAAAACTTATGATTTATAAATAATTTAATCTAAAGATATTAAATTGGAAATATTTCTATATTAGGAAACTTTCTAATTATGACGAGTTACTATTTATAGTAATGTCAGATTATACATTATCCAGTAATCAGAAATACATGGTATATTAAATCAGTAATATTTACGAACAATAAGAATTTATTAGATTATATAAATAGTAATACAAGTATAACTTAAATCCAACTAAAACAGTTAAGAGCAGTAAAATATTTAACATCAGTTAACGTATTTTCGCATCCATTATTTATGTAGTATCCGTGAAGTCAGAGTCGATCCGTCAGCTTTCAGTCTTATTTCATTACTGGACACGAGGTACGGATTTTCCGTCCTTTCAGTAAGGACTTCCTTTCTATGCATGATTAGGGTTTCCCATCTTCAGCCAAATGTTTTCCCCAGCATATGTTTAAATTTATCAGTAATCATGTTAATAACTAAATAGAATTGCCTGAGCGTTATATACAAGAACGACCAGTTTATGTACTAGTTACGGAGGTACCGTAACCACGGCACTAGAGGCACCGGTGTCGTGACTCACATGCAGGAGAGTGATATCCTGCATCGTCCCACTCATGTTCAGTTTGGCCTTTTTTTTATATGTATGTTTTAGTGGGGCGTATGGATGCATCCTAGGCTTATATGTGTTGCAAGTTATCAGGGTGAATGTGGTGTGTGCTCTACATCCTTCACATTGGAGCTGATCCCTCCACCCAGCACAGTTATTTAGAGGTCACCCCTCTACAGCATGACGAGGTCACCCCTCCAGTTATTCATGCACTGTTGTTACAACACGTGACCTATATAAGCTCTGGCAAATAAAATACAGTAAATGCATGTTTTCAGAATTTATAGTTATACTTCAGTATCAGTATATATGAACCAGGTTGCTCAGATTTTATGCAGAGTTCTACCACATGTCACATATCAGTCTTACAGCTTCTGTATTCTATCGCCTGTTTCATTCAGTATATTCTTATCATGCTTTATATCCGTTCACTGAGCGTTATGCTCAGCCGTAGTTCCTTTCATGTTCTAACGGCAGGTACACCAGGACGCTCTTAGGATTCTGAGAGCATGTGCATTTGGATGGAAGCTATCCAGACTTCTTACTTTATGCATTTCTTACGTTATTCTGCTTATTTGGATATTGTTTAGTCCTTTCTTTCAGTATTTTACTTTTCATGTTTTGGGCTTATGTTTGGATTACCGATGTTTGATTCCGGTATTCCTTTATGGTCAGTTAATGTTTTAGGACATTTACCTTATGCTTTGATGACACGCCATAAACACACGTAACGGTCCACTTATCCAAGTGGGGTGTTACAGTTTTACTCTTTAACTCTCGGTTGAAAATCTTTTCGGGCAAGCTGAAATCTCGTTGGTCCGGCCCATTCACCGTTGCCCAAAATTTTCCATATGGTACTCTCGAGCTCGCTCAACCTATTGGACCTAATTTCAAGGTTAATGGCCAACGAGTGAAGTTGTACTTTGGTGAGGACATCTCTCATGAGATGATTCCATCCCTCACCATGTTCCCCATGAACTAATTTTGGGTCGAGTCAGGCTCGTGACTCGGTTATCAAAAACAAGCGGTCCTCGGGAGGCAACCCGAGTATCTATCTTTTTCCGTTTTAACCTCCTAAGTGTAGGGGACCTCTATAGGTTGTTTGTGTTTGTGTGGTGATGTGATTACAGGGATGAGTGCACTCTTGGAATCTTTGAAGAACCGTGCTCCCGTGTTATCTGAAATCCGGTTCTATCTCTCAACTATCGTGATTCAATTTTCTTCATACTCACATTTGAAATTGATCACTTTAGTCGTCTCTTCCTTAGCTTGATTTAACCAACGTGCACAATGTCATAAGTGCAGGGGAGACTTTTCCCACATGCTTAAACATTGACGACAATCTTTATCTTAAGTGTAGGGGGACTTCTATCGAAGTTTTAAGTGGGCTTTTCCATTAAAATGCCTTCATTTAACCGGAAAATCATCTTTTTCAACATTTTTCAATTTTTTTATTAACTTTGGCCATTTAGTCGTAATTTTTAGAATTTTTATCGTTGCTTTCATATGTAAATATCACGCAATAAAGTCAAAAATATTAATAAAGTGGTGTAGCTAGTTTTGAAATCTTTGACATATTAGGCCCGTTGCGATTATTTTGACTCAACCCGAATAGACTTATCAAAGTTTATTCTAGCAAGTATCCTTAACCATGTAGACCTTAATTGGTTTATTAGGCTAAGCATCCACGAGTCTCATTACTTGAGATTTTAAATTGTGGAGAACGAGAAATGATAGAGTCAATTATAAGTCGGTATTCTTGCACAAGCTCACTTGATGTAATTATTTGACTATTCTCCCATAACTTGCTAATAATTTATCTACAATAAGTAAGGTCGTACGATTTGAAAAGTTACTTAGCTTCTAGCCCAAGATCGTTTAAAAGTTGCTCCGTAATGATAAGAGTTCATAGCCAAGGCATAACTTATGAAGCGGGGCGCGAAGATTGGCGAGTCCGAAAAGGCCCTAACAAGGCATGAGGATTCAATCTTATTGCTAAAGATCCAAGGTGATGTGAAAAGCATTATTCCCAAAATCAATATGAAGGATCAAGACTCATGACGAAAAGCAATCAACTCCCATATAGATCATGGAGAAGTCTATCTGAAAAGACCCTAACAAGGTATGAGGATAAATAGATCCAAGTCCGAAAAGGAGGCAGATCGTTGTATCTCAAAATTCCAAGTAATGATTGAAGAAATAATGATGAAGTCGTGGTCAACAAGTGGAGTATCCCTAAAAAATACTCCAAGTGAAGAACTCTATTAACGAAGAGAAGACCATTATCTCAAGAACGTCTCTCCAGATATGAAGTATGAAGTACATGCCAAATATCGGCCCGAGAAAGGTCTCAAATCGTGAAGCGAGTTATGCCAAGATATGAACTTTTTGATATCCCGAGAAGCAGTTTTAAGATATTTTGTCCTTTAGCTAACTATTAATCAAATCGTCCTACTTTGCTTTCAGCCTAAATAAACTATCGAAATAAGTCCAAAAATGCATCTTCATGATCATTCTAAGACAAAAATAAAATATAAGAGATACACCTAGGAATAAGGGAGTTTAAGCATATAATTAAGCCATGTGTGTAAGTGTTTGATTTTCTAACTTATAATAACAATGATCTCGTTTTTAAGCTTAGTTTGGGGAACGTGAAACTTGAGGGTGATAAATCTTCGCAGCACCGAAGCCCTAATGTAAGTCTTAGATCTCTTTGCAAGTTATTTCCATATAGCTATTTTCAAGTGAAAATGCTTTTCTATCCTTTTGTTTCCTTTAAAGCTTTAATTTCTCTTAGTACTCTAAGTTTTGTTTTAGTAGTATGATAATAAGGTCAAGGTTGATTGATTATGAGAAAAGTGTAAAATTGCTTTATCACTAAGCATTGCATGAGGGCATGGCAATGGTTAAGTGTAGGGGATTTGATACGTGTGAAAACACCCATCCTTTTACCAGTTATTTCTTGCTAAAACAAGACCAAAACGCGTATTTAATATCATTTGTTTGGAATTATGCGTGGTTTTTGTGTTTATTGTGTTTTCAGAGTCAACCAGATGAATATTGAAGAAAACATGGGATTGCACGGGTTTTATCGAAGAAAAAGACTCACGACGAAGTCTATTGTCCAAGAGATGCAAAAGATTTGAAGTCATTGGGCCTATTTGAAGATTTATCAAAGAAAAGGACCAAAGATGGAAGATTTACATACGTCGAAGGAACTCAAGTCTATTAAACGAAGAAATTAAAAGACGAGTTGAATTTAATCGTCGACAAATCCCGAATTAGAATCGAAAACGTCCACTTTTCTGAAAAGACGAGAAGACAAGAAGAACGAGAGAAAGCCCACTCACCAACCAAAGACAAGGACTATATAAGGACATCGCTTCACACTTTTTGAGCTAGTTTTCATTTCCAGTTTTCTTTTCTTTTGTTTCGTAGGGAAGAAGCAAACACCACTAAGGTGTTGGTGATTTTTATTCTTGTTTTCACAAATCTTGTAGCTTTAATCTTGTCTTTTGATTGTTTAAACCTTAATCATTTAATATAATCCTTCCATTAATCTTTTTCATCTTCATCTTTTTTATTTAAAGTTTAAAGTTCTTATTTGGTTGATTTTAATCCATAAAAGTAAGTGGGTTTTGAGTTTTTAGTGTTTTTATTTGATGTTTATGGTTAGTAGATGATTGGTGATTAGTTTTTGTTTAAGTTTTGGTTAAAAACTTGGTTGATTTTGGCTTAAAATCGTTTTGCCCTGTTTTTCTGTTTACTGTTCTTCATTCCCCAGATTCCGAATCAAGCACTGTTCATAATTATTCCGTATCAACCTTGTTCATCCGGAATATTTTATATTCCGGATCAGAGTCATTCATCCGGAATAACCATTATTCCGGATCAAGTTAATTATTCAGTATCAAGCCTTCCATCCGGAATAACTATTATTCCGAATCAAAACCTTTCATCTGGAATATTTATATTCTGGATCAACTCCTTTCATCCGGAATAATAATTATTCCAGATCAACCCTCTTATTCCGAATCAACCTATATTCCGAATGAACCTATTATTCCGCATCAACAGATTATTCCACATGAGCCTATTATTCCGCATGAGCTTATATTCCGCATGAGCTTATATTCCGCATCAACAGTTTATTCCGCATGAGCTTATATTCCGCATCAACAGTTTATTCCGCATGAGTCTATTATTCCGCATGAGTAAGATATTCCGCATGAAGGATTTTTGTCTGATACATTCCGAATAAAGGGTACATTCTGAGTCAAGCATTTCTTAGGGTATTTACAAGTTACTGTGTTATTTTAATTTTAATTTAAGTTTTAATTCAAGTTTTATTTTTATTAATTAATTGCTTCTAGTTCACTTTTATTTAATTCCCGCATTTACCTTTTTAGTAGAATAGAAAACCAAACCCCCTATTTGTCACCAAGAACAACTATTCCACTTTGAGCTGTGATCAATTCGAGAAGATTCCGAGAGATTAATCTGAACCCCCCATGAAAAACACAAGTATCATGAATCATCATCCTTAGACGCATTAGGAATATCGAGAGTAGGAGTAGCAACTTCAGTAGATGGGTCGAGAGCGTAGACATCATCGTCGTCATCATAATCATAATAGACGGGACCATTCCAATTAGGAGTGACATAGTCGGCTAACTCTTCATTGATAACCTCCACATCTTTAAGAAGCTCATGAAGCAAATTTTGTTGTTCATCTCCCCGAGTATGTTCAATTAAACCAATTCTATCCCACGCTGTAATTAAACATTTTGGTGTAGAAAAGAAGAGAAAACGACCAAATTGGCTAAAAAATGTGTTGGTTGTTTTCAAGGTTTCGTCCACATCAAGCAAAGGTTGCCTTTCCTGATGCAAGTCAGCTCGGATTTAAGCTAAACTTTCTAGAACATGGTTCAAAGAAGTGAGTTGTTAGTCAAGACTAATTTGCTGAGAGGATTGATGATTGAGGGTATGATGTGGGGGCTCAAAGTTATAGACACTGGGATGATAGCACGGAACTTTCTCAAAGACCATCGACGAATCACAAGAAGAAGCATCGTGTGGGCCCCCACAAATATAGCACCACGGGTATGGAGAGAAACCGGGTGCGTCATGTGGAAAGCTATTACCATTGTCATAATTGTAACCCGGTTCTTGCCCGTGATCATACGGGTATCGAACCGGGTACGAAACATGCCAATAAGAATCGCTTCCACAATAGATGCACGGGGGGAACAGGAGGTGGATTATGAAAGGACGAATTAGTCGAGTTGCACCATGGACAAAATCCGAATTGTTTGTTGTCGATATCGTTTCCGCACCGCTCACATGTACACCATTGACAAGAGTCGTTCCCGTATAATCGCCTCCCACACCCGACGCAATGGACATAAGAATCCATAAAGAAAAATAGATAAGCAAGAAGAATATTTTTGGTTCAAAACTTTGAAAAAGAAATGCTTTTTATGATTTTTCAAATGTTTTTGGATTTTTTTTTGAAAATTTTAGACACGAAAAATAACGTTCACGAGTGAGCGGATCCCAAAAGCCAACGCGTCTCTCACAAAAAACCGTTAATCTTCACGAAAAGAGCCGGCAGCGGCGCCATTTTAATGTAAAGATTTTGCTAGGTTGTAAAGTTCGTTTCTCGGTATCTTCTCGAATTGATTTCCGGTTCAAAGTGCGACTCAGTTGTTCTTGGTAGAAAAGAAATAGAATGGTTGTCGTTGTAAACTAATTAAAAATAAAGACTTGAAACAAATAAAAATAAAGTAAAGACGGTAAAAAGAAATACTGAAAAATAAAACTTGACGGGAAATTAATGACAAGAAATTATAAACGTGACGAGGAATAAAAAGCAAACTTAAAAGTAAAAAGGGTAAACTTAAACTAAAGGCAAGTAAATTAAAAGTGCGACTAAGTAAGAAGGCGGGAAAAATAAAGTTTAAAAATTAAAATACATAAATTTAAAATAAACTAAAACTGAAATTACAAAAAATAAGAAAAACACCCATTCGGAATATACCCTTCATTCGGAATAAATCCCTTCACTCGGAACAAATTGGTTCATTCAGAACAAATTACTTCATTCGGAACAAATCCCTTCATCCGGAATAAAAAGGTTCATTCGGAACAAAATGATTCATCCGGAATAAAAAGAAACTGATTCGAAATAATTGAAGAGAAACACTGATTCGGAATAAAATTGTAGAAAGCTTCATTTGGAACATCTCATCATCCGGAATATCCACTGATTCGGAACATTTCATTGATCCGAAACAATAAACTGATTCGGAATAAAAGATTTGATTCGGAATGTTCCGAATGAGTTCCACTGATCCGGAATAAATTGAAATTAAATGCTGGTTCGGAATAAAAGAAAGAAATGCTTGGTTCGGAACATTAATTGATGCGGAAAAATTAAGATGAAAACACTGATTCGGAATAACTTAGATTAAACCCTTCATTCGGAATAAAAATGCACTGATTCGGAATAATCTGGGCAACTAGAGTAAGCATGAACGAAGAACAGGGGAAAGAACTAGAACACAAATTTAAACAAAATCAATCAAGATCAACCAAAAGATTAAACCAAAGCAACCACAAATGATCAACTAATGATAATCAAACAAACCAAATCAACAAAATTAAAAATAAAGCCAAATCAATCAAAACCCACTTGATTGAAAACCATAACACTCAAGAACATGAACACAAAGATTAAACACAAATAAGAAAGGTAGATGAGAGATTAAACAAGAAAAGTAAAGATTCAACAACAATTAAATAAAACTTACATGGAATTAAAAGGAATTAAAAGTTGCGATACAAGAAATTAAAGTGCAAGAATTTAAGGTGCAAAATGAAAATGGTGGAAGAAGTGGGTTGTCGAACCACCCAACAAGAACAAATGAAGGAAAATCTAATCTATTTATAGGAGGATTAGGGAGGTGCTTAGGAAGCTTCCTCCCCTCTTTCTTCTTTCTTTAATTGCGTCATTAAGTCCTTAATCTTCTTAATCTTTTGACTTTAACGACTTTGTCTCGGGATTTCTTCAAACTCGTCTTGTAATTCTTCAATAAATTAGACTTGAGTTCTTCGGCTTTTAATAAACTTCCGTCTTTTGACTTTTTGTTCGATAAATCTTCAGAATTGGTCTTGGACTTCCGTTCTTTCTTCACTCTTGATTTCTTGACTTCGTCTTTCGTCTTTTTCTTCGATAAAAGCCCGTGAATTCCCGTGTTTTCTCCACTTTTCACCTTTTCGTCCTAAATCACAACAAAAACACAAACCACACATAATTCCGACATAAATGACATAAAATACACGTTTTGGCTCGGTTATTATTGTAATTAAGTGGTAAAAAGGATGGGTGCTTACACACCTATCAGAACTACTAACATTTTACGTTCTAAAAAAACAATATTACTTATTAAATTACTAAGGTATGCGCTTTAGTGTCCATGATATTCGTATCAGATATTGTTGTGTACTTTGAACATTATGTTCCTTTAGAGTTCAATTTTTAACAACTAAGCCAATCACAGATATTGAGCTTATTTTCTCATTTGGTTTCTTGTATTGGGTTGAAAAAAACGAAACTAATATCATGACTGTTAGACAATACCGCGTCGAATTGGCTTTACATTTAGGAATAGATTATTTCATGTGAGCTAAATAGGTTAAATCTGACTTGAGTAGGAAACTTGTTAGGTCAGATTCATATAAGCAACATATTTCATCTTTTACCCCATAGTTTTATTGACCAATAAATTGAACATGTTTGTCATGTAACTTTTTTTAACATTGTTTGTCATGTGACTTAACATGCCGGTGTCGCAGGAAAGGCTGAATCAATTTAAAGCGATATTTTTGCTTTCATCATTAGACCATGTTGAAACAGAATTTCACCATTGTGCTATGTATCGTGTTATAAAAGTAACCGACGTTATATAGCAAGTCTCCTCAGTTCGAGGTAGTGAACTTGAATGTCGCGCCTCTTAGTTACTCGTTGCCCACAAGAAATACTCAAATACATGAACATGTTCCATTTTCATTCGGTCGTATAGGATAGCACCATACTTGGTGTTAAGAGATTTTGACACATGAATCATGATATAGATTTGTAACATTTCCATAGAAAAAAAGGACTTTTGGCAACCATGCGGTGATTACGGTCTATACTGCTACATGAAGTAGGTTGGATCAGATTTGTCACTCCCATTGCGGCCTCTAATTCACAACCTGCATGTTTGGCACTTATTCCTTTTTCTTATGCACTCCTGGTTCTATGAAGATAAGCATTGTAACAAAAATACAACCTGCATGCTAGGACCTCTAAGTTGCCTTCGACCTATACTTAAAAATGACATGTTTTAATCAAAATAATTCAACCACTTGAATTACGACTCCAGCTTGGTTAAACCAATGTACTTATTAAATTATTCCCACAATAAAACTTCATACCTATGTATGTACCGAGTTACAAGATAATGGCGGTTCCTACAAAGAAATATTTTAAGAAGCACACCTCCAAGGCCTGGAGACCGTTTGACGTGAAACTAAAATTTAGAGTTTGAAAAACATTAGGCACCTCCAAGAGAAACATAAAGTTGTGATCTATAATATATTTAACCATCTGTCTGTAACAGTAGCCCACATCTATACATGTCTCCAGATGAACGAATATAAAACCTTTTTGGCCGTAGTACATTTCATCTGTTGAGCAGCTAACAGTATTTTGCAGTCGAGGTCTGCAATCCTTTTTAAAGTCGAATAGGATTTTGCAAGCAAGTTCTGCAGTCATAACTAGATATTATCCCTGGGCTGCAACCACAATTCAAGACACGTTGCCTTACCAAGATAAAAAAATCATTGGGATTATAGAGAACTAAACCAACCTTATATCTGATGTTTTGGTATTATATATTCTTTAACAGCTGAGGTTGAGTCCCGAAACTGACTTTTCAGTCCTGCAAATCCAGAAACTATACTCAGACCTAAGGCGACTCCAAAAATTATACCAACTTATCATATTACACTCACCATTCATCCGATTCAGAATCATTAATTGGAGATTCAGCCACGTCATTTGTCCCACAAACTACAACTCGGGATGTCAGGATTGTTATAATGGATCTAGTGAGTTTATCTATTCTTTAACGGGTCATATGGGCATATTAAAAATAACTATCTAAACACAAAAGGAACATTATTTTCAGCATTAGAATCACCTTTACAAAATTAGCTGTAAATCTATAATACAAGTATTTGTAAATATGTAATATAACTGTATATAAGAACACACTTTTAAGAATTACATCGTAGATTCATATCGGGTCAAAACCAAAAAACAGATGAGAATCAGTTGTTATAAAATATAAAAATAGTCGCTAAAAGGCAAAACCTGTGCATAGTCAATGCAACAATAAGAGAGCATTTTCAGCTTAATCTACTATTCTTCTCGCGCAGGCAGATTATCAGTAGTGTCAGCACCTACTGCAGCATGCGATCAGACTGCACCACACACGCTGAGACATGAATCAACAAATAGTATTTAATAATTGGTAGAGTTTCTCTTGGTCGATTTGACATAAACGTTTACCTGAGTCTGTGACCCATTTTCAGCAAGATTAAATTGTAACGTGTTTTGACCCACATAAAAAATCAGTTCATTTACTGACCTGATAGACATACGTATTTGACCCATCCAATCAAACTCTCGGTCATACAGAAGAAAGGAAAAAAAATGTGAAATTGGTACTTTTTATTATGTGGAGTGTTCGGGTCCATATGATAAATGGTACCAGCAAATACAGACCAGACAATAAATAACTAAATAACACATTCAGGAAGATGTTAGTTATGACTATGAAAACAACGTTATTACGATAGCAATCTTAACCTAGGATTAAACGATATAGGAGGTTGAATGCATACAAAATGGACGAGTTTCAAACCCTTTCACCTATTTGAATAATTTCCATGTTGGCTATTTTTTTAGTTTCAATCTGACCCATTTGACCCTTTTAAAATATAAAAGATAGAAATCGACCATTATAAGTAAATAGGGGTCCAAATTGAAGCGACTCGCCTAAAGAACGATCTACAAAAAATAAGTACGTTAATCCTTTTTTATCAATAGATTTACATATATCAAAAAAGACCACAAAGAATAATTGTATTTCGTTTTCCCACACGGAAGCAGTAGGTTAAAAGAAGAAGTAAAACTCAGAAAAGTTAAAGATCCTAATAACATGATAACCTGCCATTAAGACAACCTTGCCTCCATTGCAAACAAAAAAGACATTTGTTTGCTGAATTTTACAGCGCTATAGTCGATGCCAGACGCTCTTGTTGCAGCAACGAAGCAGCCTCGAATTCTGAAACCTGAAGATTGACACTGATCTATAAACATTAGCTATCGACAAGTTACAGAGAGAGCATTAATATCAATCGCCAATCCAAAAAAGATAAGTATAGAGCATAATTGAATAACCAAAATAATTATTACCTAATCAGGAATATGGAATCAGGAAATTCCGGTTTGTTGAATTGGTTAATTACGGTTCCATGATCACCACCAGATGTGTGCCATCTAATGGATTTCACAAACACGCTAATGATGGATTTCACACTTTTTCATATTTCAGGTGTTGGTTCGGGGACAGTTTCTGGATGAACCATTAGAGAACATAATCCTTGATGATGGGCTCTAATATGAACAGAATCCCTGATGTTGGAGTGCTATCTTTATCTCTTCAATATGGTTTATCAGTCATTTAGAAGTACCGTACATATAGACGTTTATTTATTTCATTCAAATACTAAAACGTCTCTTCGAGTTTGTTGACACTCGATGAATTTCATCAATGGTCACTTTATATATACTTACACTACTTATTATAGGTTTCTCATATGTGCTAAAAGCATTGATCAACATTTAGTTTTGCAAAATGAATATGATTTTAATAATCGAAACACATACTGAAATAAAAAATCCCCAATCCAAACACCCCGTTACATTAATAATATGTTTAGTACCTTAGACATCCATTCATGACATCCTTAGCACCAGGGTGCTGAGAAAGAGCCACGACACATATCTCTGTCCTCTTTTTATACAGTTGAGCTTTCTTCGCCTCTACATTTCTAAAAAAACCTCTTTTACCCCTGAAACCCTGTAGGATATTATCATTAGTTTCTGATTCAAGCTGCAAGATACATGATCAATTAACACATTAGTTTCATAATATTTCCATATCGAAATTAATCTTTTTGTGATTCTATATCAAAACAGACACAATAATAGAGATAAGCTTTGGTCTAATGTATTGTATGGGGGTTGCAGCACACTAAATTCAATCATTTCTTTCTTATAGCAATAATGTTTTTTTGTAAGAAAGACTTAGCTTGAAACCATCTATGTTGTGTTTTTCACAAGTTGCGCTGCCTACACGGGAGGAGTAGTGTGCTTATTTCTCATTCAAATCCCAATGCGACATGCGTTTTTTTCAGCGCAGATGTAACAATATACGTCTCCATGTGACTCTAAGCCGTAGCTATTAAAATATCGTATTTTTACCCAGATTGACTTAACTTATAATGATCCATTTTGACCTAGATTGACTATACTCCTTTTGAACTCGTTTAGCTAAAACTATGAACACGATTTCTCCTTGATAATTTCAAGTTATCTCAGTCCTCGAGTTAACCCTCAGTCACCTTACTTTAGCATGTATTGGAATGGCAGTTGGTGAGGCAAAGTAGCAGTAGGAACCAACTGACCTGTGTATCACAGGTTGATAACCTCATAAGCATACCCATTTAATCCAAGAAACTTAAAAAGATACCATTCCAAACCAATGTCCTCGTCTGCGCATAACATAATTTTTTTTATTGTATGTTTGTTTTTTGATAAGTGTGAAAGTACTCATCAATAATGATCCTAAAACCACTAAAAACACAGTCAACTACCTTATATTAAACTGTAAATTATCAGAATTACGCGTGTATTTGTGTTTTTGTGTTTTCAGGTAAAAAGGATACATTTTGAAGCAAAGACACGTTTTCAAGGATTAATTTGATCAAAAGACGAAGAAAGAGACGAAAGATGCTTCAAGGACTTTATTTGCCAAGCTTTCAAAGATTAAGGACTCAAGTTGCAACTTTTACAAGATGAAGGATTAAGAAGAGATTACTTAAAAAGTACTTAAACACATTTGGAAAGAATGAAAGATAAGGGACTAAAAGGAAAGTTAATGAAATAACTTTTATTTACCTGGTCAATTGACCAAACCGGTCAAACACAAACACATACTCGTTTTCTTCTCCAACGAGAAGAGAGAGAAACAACAAATTTATTCTCTTTCCACCATCGCACCTGCAAACCAAAATCAAGAAAGATTCATGAAGTTTCAGCCAAAGTGTTCAACTACAAAAATCATCCTCTTTCTTTCCTCTACAAGAAGATATAAATGAATTGGATTAGAATCAAGATTGAAGAAACGCCCAAATCGGATTGAAGATGAAGAACGAGCAAACCTTGTATTTTACACGTGTCCATATTTGATTGGATAGAACACGTCACTTCCTACTCTTGACGCCTATAAAAAGAAGACGAAGGCCTCACTTTCAAGCGGTTAGCTTAGGTGTAGATTACACATAGTTAATTAGTTAGTAGGATTAGTTAATCAGTTTAATTTTCGCACACAAAGTTAGTTTTGAGTTTGTTAAATCTGTTTCACTTTCTGTTAATTTTGTAACTGTTTTCGCCATTAATGAAATTTATATGTTCTCTTCAAAGCTTTCTTTATCTTCTTCTTCTAATCTGCTTTACTCTTAAGCCTCTTGTTCATAAGAGTTGATTGAGTTTCTGTTCGATGTAGGTTACAAGTTTGTTGAACTTTTAACCGTTTTCTATTAAAGAAGAATTGAACTTTCGGTTCAAGTTTTAGTTCATAGAATATTAGTGTTACTGTTCACGGTAGATCACTGGTTAATCAGCTTTTGAGTTTTTAATATCTTTTTCATTCTTCCCTAATGTTTTAAATCATTTAGTTCATAAGTCTTTTAGGAGCCTGTAATATGAACTGATTTTCTAAAAACGTCGTAATTAGATGCCTTCAGACTTAAACCTTGATTCAGTGTAGTTTCAATCAGTGAGTTCTTGTTTATAAAAGCTTTTAGTAGACAAGAATTAGTGTAGACAGTTTGGTAGAAATCGTTTTAAAAATAGATCAGTGATAGCTAGTTTCTTTTTCATGTTGATATACGATTTGCAGGATTACTTTGAGTGTACACAGGTTTAGAGATTCAAGTTGATTTTATGAAGATTCAGTTAGATTCAGTTTTTCTGAAATAATAATCTGATTTAGCTTATCACAGATAAGCTGTTGTTCAAGATTTCTGTTAGCAGTTTTATTGCTTAATTGGATAGCATAGTATCTGGTCTTTACATCTTATGCAGGATTTTTTCTTTCAACTTCAAGATCAATAAGTTCAGCGATATCGCAGCAGAATAGTAGATAATCTTACGGTAGAGTTACTGTTGATCTGGAATAGAGGATTAGTAGATGCTTGCAGATTGTTGCAGTTTACAAGATTAGACGATAGAAGTGGTAGAACAGTGTAGAAAACAAGCGAGCTCAGCGCTCCGCTTCTCGACATCAAAGGACTGGCTTCGGATGTCATGGTTAAGCGTGTTCTATTTTTCTGCATTCTAATTTCTTTTCTGCAATCTTAGTGTAATCTACTAGATTTGTACTTGTAGAATATTTTCTGTGCATACTTGATTTGAATGTTCTGCTATGAATCATGTTTTAGAAGTTAGTTTGCATTTCCATTCAGAGATTGAGTTTTCATCAGAATAGCTTTTGGGTTAGAAAAACTTTGCATTTGATTCCATACCGCTTTGTTCATAATAGTATAATATAGACTTTCAAAGAAAAAATTAGGTAGTGTAATTTGGCATAGGACATATGGATACGAGTCTTATCAGTTTAGAGCAAAAAAAAAGGAACTTTGTAGCTGCTAGGAACGAGCTAAAATTCTCTTTTCTTTCTTTTTTAGTTCAAGTTTGGTAATTGTACATGATTAAACCCTGAACTTGATACCTGTTGTTACGTAGACAGTCCACAGTTAGGATATTAGTTGCCCTTTTAGTCCATTCAGTTAAGTGTGGAGTTAGATTGAATATAGAGTTGTTGGGCTAGAATGCTATTTGGGCCAATTTCTTTATTAATAGATTACGTTTGGTTTTGTTAGTATATTGGGTCATTGGGAATTATAGTTTTTACAAAGTATTAGTTTTCTAAAAATTGAATTAGTTTTAAAAATTTTGTATTTTGTATTTTTGTAGAGTAAATTTGTATTTTGGACTTTGTCATTTTTTTTAATATTTTGTGCAATTAAATGTTTTACGTGCAACGTGTTTTAGAGTAGTACGTATATGTAGGTATTATAGAGTATTTTTACCTTTTTAATTGCTTAGTGCCAATTAGACATAAAAACCAAACAATTTTTTACAACCAAAAACAAATAAGTCGAGCTTGAATAGTTACATCAATTCGTTAAGATACCGAGACGATTATACTATAAAAAGACAAATATTAAATGGCGCCGCTGCCGGTTCTTTTCGTGAAGATTAACGGTTTCGAGTGAGACGATTGGATTTTGGGATCCGTTCACTTTGTGAACGTTATTTTTACGTATTATAGATCAAAAAGATAAAAAAAATCAAAAAGATAAAAATACAAAAAAATAAAAAAATCACAAAAATCAATTCTTTTCCTAAAGAATTGAACCAAAAAATAAAAAATCCAAAAAGTAATCTTTTTCCTAAAAGATTACAACAAAAAATATATATTATATCGTTTTCATCGTTTTTTACGTACATATAGTATTTTTATTAAAAAATCAAATAAATACAAAAATATTTTTGATATATTATTATATGTAAATACGTATACATATACGAACAACCAAGTTACCTATTTCCATAAGTATTGCCGAGGCAATACACCGTGTTAGGGGGCGTTCCGATCCTTGACACGTGTATCGATCCAATTTAATTAAGCAAGAATAGATAAATACTTCCAATAGGCAATAATTCGAAGAATACAAACTACAAAGTGAATAGAAAGGCGATGTGCTATAAAATGCCATCTAAGGGTCAATAGGTACTTAAGTGCTTCGCGCCACCTAACCCCCTGTTCACTAGTGCGTATTCTAAGAAGGAAGGCTTTATTGGGGGTCTTGCACCCAAGTAGTAATTATATATATACTTTCTTGTGGATATTTCATAGCGAACCTCGAGGGAGATAATCTCTTCTCTCTCAAAAGTCGACCGAGGGCTACTCCCTCATTCCTCGTGTTTACTTACACGTGTATTCGCACACGTGTAAACATACCACCTTTGGTGTATTACTTCCTTCCCCGAGGAAGCTTTTAAACGTCATTTTACTTGTATATACATTCGGCCACCTTGTTACACATGGATACTCGTTCCATGTTGGAGATTTTGCAACAACGATCCGCCAACACTAATTATTCGCCTTGTTCGACTTGTGGTGGTCCACACGTTACTTATTTATGTGATCAAAACAATGGCTATTATGGGGAGGGATATGCTTACAATGGAACCGAGAACCCTAATTTTCAACCTAACCTTCAAATGGACTACACTTGTAATGACTATATGGGATATTCCGGTTTTTCATCACAACCTCCACCATCATTTCATGATCAAATGTTTAATGAGCCATACCAAAACCAAGGATTTTCCAATTATGGAGGTTTTCAAAATCATGATACTTTTCAAGGCTATAATCAAGAAACCTTTCATAATCAAGGATTTTCAAATAATGAAGGCTTTCAAAATGATGAAAAATTTCCATGCTATAATCAAGATACTTTTCAAAATCAAGGATTTTCACATTATGAGGGTTTTCAAAATGAAGGAAATTTTCAAGGCTACAATCATGAGAACTTTCATAATCAAGACTCTTTTCAAACCTATAATTCACCTAATTATGGAAATCCACCTCCACCATATTCTTCGACTTATTCATGTGAGTTTTGTGGAAACGCTCCCCATTATGGTTATGATTGTAAACCGAAGGATCCGCCATCCTATGTCCTTGATAATGTCAAGAAGTTTTATTCTTCACTTGAGATAATAAACAAGTCGAACGATGACGTTTATAAGATGCTTGATAGTATAAAAGACATGAGCCTTGAGGAAATGAAAAACGCATGCCCGTTGTTAGAAGAACAAATTAAGTTTTTTGAGGAAGTGGAAATTATGACTTGGCAAATTTATGACAAGGAGATCGGTGCAATGTGTCGTGAATCGTTGAAAAAAGGTTCTTGTCGCCTCAAGGAAAATTTAGATAATTTCCTCTTTAAGATTGCTACAAAGGAAAAAGAAGAACAATTCATTGCTAATCGTGCTCGTTTGCTTAAACAATGCTTATTAGATGAAGATGATGAGGAACCTTTGATTTGTATGACATTTAATGATGACACACCTTCATCACCTTTACCTCACGTGGAACCCACCGACTCTTTAACCATAGGGGACGAGCCTCTTAGCACTAATACAAACACAGATTTGGAAGAATTAACCGTTTCTAGTGTTGAGAACCTTATCCCAATCCAAAGAGAGCTTGAGTGTGTTTCCAATGAACCATTTGACGAGCTTTGTATTGATACCTCTTCTCCTCATGATCACATTGAGATTTCATCCCATGTTGACTTTCATGCTACTACTAGTGATTTTGGTGACTTTGATCTTGATGAATTGTTCAAAGAAAGGGATAATGAGATTGAGGAAGAGTTTATGCAAGATATAGAGGATGATGATTGTGATTCTAGTGAGGCATCTTATGATATATTATCCGAGGACTTTTCATGTCAAGATGACATTCCTAATTTGGATGAAGATGTTGATCATATAGCAGAAGTGGAAGATGTTCATATCGTGAGGTTTTATCAAACGTTTATCATCTTATCTCCTCGATTGAATCATTGAACACACACCATAATGATGAGTCCATAGAAGAAGAACCTTTCATTGATATTTCTTCACCGGTTTTGAGGTTGCACCTATTGATTTTTATGATGATATCATCCCTTTGAGTGATTCTCTCAATACACCTTCTTTTGAGCCTTCTATTCCCACCCTTCCACCCTTGAAGTTGGTTATTGATGAAGATCCTATACTCTTAGAGATTGATCCTTTTTCACCTAATGCAACTTTAGAACCACACACCTTTGATATGAATTCTCATATGGATATTGATGACACCATAGAGGCTTATCTTGCTGATATTGATATTGAGGTCGATGGTAGTGATTCTAGTTGGGAAGAGGAGATTCGTCTTAGTGAGAACATGCTTTTTGGGAACTTAGAACTTACACCTCCTTCACAAGACACTATTCATCTTGATCCTCCTTTTTCTATGCCTTTTATGGAAGATTACCCACCTTTTGATGATGATGAGGAACCCAATATGGATATACTCGTTATGAATGTTTTGATACCTACACCTTCATTTTATCATGATGCTTTGCTCACTAAGGGGGAATCTTATATGGTTGATACGAGTTCATCTTCTTATTCTCCCATGAAGGGAAAGGTTTTTGATCCCGGGATACGTAAATTTAAGCCACCTTGGTTTTCATCTACTCGACTCAAGAGTGTGATTTCGATCGATATGGAATTCTCATATGAGCTTACTTTGGTGATGCTACCTACTTTGGAGTTGTTCACTTGTCGAGATGGAAACTATGTGTTTGATCCTGGGGTGCTTCCTATATGAGAGATTTCGTATGTTGGACAAACTTGAGACACGTTGGACCGTTCCATTTATCGAGGCGGATATTGTAAATCTTATAGTAAATGGCAACGTGCTAAGTTTGAGTGTATCATGTGAGATGTGCTTCAAAGTGGATATTCTTTAGTCTCCATGATGTTTCCCCAAGGACAACCTAATTCGGGGCCGAGTCGAGCTAGCGACTTAGGGTTAAAAAAACTCAAGCAATGAATAACTAGGTTAGAAAACGTAGAGTAGATTTTTCAATAGGTTAGGTTTATTTAAAATGATGTTATAATAGATTTGAAGTGGAGGGGTGCCTTTCTTCGTCTTTTGGTGTTTTCTTCAAGGGTTGCTCTCTCTCATTTCATGCTTGGAGCTTATGGAGGAGGCCCGTGTATCTGGTTCACTTCGATTAGTTTTTGCTATTGTGATATTCAACACTTGTTCTTAAAATGAATACCCTTTAGTTGTCTCTTCCTTAACTTGGGTTAAGCAAAGTTATCAATGTCATAAGTGTAGGGGAGTTCACTCCAATACTCTTAAACATTGAGGACAATGTTTATCTTAAGTGTAGGGGAGACTTCTATCGAAGTGACCTTACCTAGACCATTGCCTTAACTTCATGATAATTGGGAAAATTAAATTTTTCAAACATTTTTCAAATTTTTGATCTACTTTGGCCACCAAAAAAATGCATTCATAATTTTTGCATCAATCATTTTTCATTTGCATATCAATATTGCATTGTATATATTTCTTCTTTTACTTTTCATCAAAAATACATAAAAAAGAAAAAAATTATAATAAGAACATGGTTTAACAAGTTTAGATTTCTTTGACATATTAGGCCCGCCATGGATATTTTGACTCAACCTGAGTTTGCTTATCTTAAGCATTCTCTAGCTAGTATCCTTAACCATGTAGTCCTTCATTGGTCTATTAGGCTAAGCATCCACCAATCTCATTATTTGATATTTTAAATTTGTGGAGAATGGGAAATGATATAGTTGAAGCAAGTATAAAAGGGCTAGATAAACTTCATGATAATTACTTGTGGCTAAACCCTTCTCTTCTTTACCTCTATTTTCTTCGCATGTATATAATTGTTAATAAATAATCAAGAACGGTTTTAATTGGTTTGTAATCTCTTATGCATTTTTGTCTAATCATTCATGGTTGATATAAGTACGTCTTAAGATTCTAAGTTAGAACGTTTTATGTGTACTAGACTTATGTCATGCTCAATATTTAGCGGGTGTTTTTCCTTTTATTCTTTTCAAATTTCTTTGTGAGGAATAAAGAAAATTAAGAGCGGCTTACAAAAAAATGAGTGGCTAGAAAAAAAAGAGAAAAGAAAAAAAAATATATACAAGACTCCCAAGAGGGGCAGTGTGGTGTTAATTATAGTGACTATTGAGTTCTAATATTACCTTGACGGGTTGCGGGGATTCAATAGATCGCTCCAATCCAATATTACCTTGACGGGTTGCGGGGTTGAAGATTCAAAGTCTCAAAAAGATGGCGGATGTAAATTATTGCGTGAGTTTTATTTTTCTTTCCTTAGCGAGTGTGTAGCTACTTATGAAAGCATGACATGAGGATTTTACACATAAGGCGAATGACTTATTACTCTTGAAACGGACTTATATTAATTGTGAGCGGTTTTTCAAGTAATGGATGAGAGGATTACTTAGGATTAAAACCGTGCTTCCTTATTTTTGGATTTTACATTTCTTATACTTCATACTTGAATAAATGACAAATTTGCTCACAAGCAATTTGCTCAAATAATAACCGGTTCCACATTTAATTGTCATGAATAAGTTGATGCACTTTTTACTTGTGAATACAATGATCCTATTTTTAAGCTTGGTATGGGGAAAGTGAAACTTGAGGGTGATAAGTATCCATGGTACCCAAGCCCTAATCTAAGTCTCTGGTTTCTTTATGAGTTATTTCCATCAAAACCATTTATGAAAAATCCAAAAAGATATAAATAGAATTGTTTTTCTTGCATTGCATTGTAAATATTCAAAACCGTTCATCATATAGCATAGTATAGTTTATTAAATCATAAAATGGCCAAGGTTGGTTAATTATGAGAAAAGTGTAACTTGGTGCTTTAAAATACTGCATTGCATGAGGTCATGGCAATGGTCAAGTGGAGAGGAGTTGATAAGTGTGAAAACACTCATCATTTTTACACGAAGGATTATAACTTCATAGAAAAAGGATTCTCCTTCTACTAACTATTGTAAATTTAGTAAAAAATATGGCTTAAGATCCAATGCTTACATATTACTTCGATTTACAGAAGATAGAGGAGTTGGGCAAGTCGTTTGTGAACAATGAAATCCGAAAGCATTGGCAGAACAAAAAGCAGCACAAATGTTTTAGTTTCTTTCCATTGACTCCTGGTTACTTTGTTTACATCTATAAGCACAAATGTTTCAATTTCAGTTTCTTTGTAGCTTGTGATTAGACTATGCCAAAGCTGGTTAAGAGAACAAATAAAAAATATTTGCAAAACCAGTACTCACCTTGAGTCTCAACGTCGATTGAACTTGCGCGCTCAGTTAGCTTAGCGTAGATCTGCAAATGACATAAGAACATCATTGTTCCAGATAAATATGAAATATCCATGGCCACAAACCATCAGAATACCTGTGAACATGTGATCCAAACTTTTAGAAATATGTAATACTGATCTGATCAGTCTAGTGGTATGGGTGTAACCTTGAGACTGGGATTGCTCAGATTAACTGCTGCGATAATTGAATAAAGATTCTACTTGTGTGCTAAAGTAAAAGTAAACATATCAGATGTCCAAAAAGGGGAAAAGTTAGGAAAAAATGAAGAGCCACAAAACTTCTGTACTAATAAACTTATATAATTATAGTGGACTTTATGATATGAAATCGAGATCAATAAGAAAAATGCTTACTACAGAATATTAATTCACATTGTCAAACTCTGCCATCAGGAAGGCCACCCTTTTTCTTGTCATTTCTCATATGTTGATTTGGTTGTTTCATAAGTTCTTCTCAACTTTTCTGTTATCTACAGTTACATTGGCTGATTTACTTCTATTGCTCTTGCTCTTCTTGTTCCAACTATATAATATTCTCAATAATGGTAAGGTCTTTCTTGCTTCACACCGACATATCCTCCTGACATCAAAACCTAGAATATTTTTTTAGAATATCAGACACCCGAACACCAACACCATTTGATAAAACAGAAGTGAAAAAAACAATAGATGTTGCTTACATGGAAAACTTTGCACTTTGTTTCTTAGTTTTCTTAACATATGGGACAAGTTTAAAGCTTTGTCTTGTCCTCCTTTTCTTTGTGTAAAATTCTTGTACAGCAAGACTCTAACATAACACAAACGGTTATAAAATTTATTCATGCAAATGGTCTAATAAAAAATGCAAGTAAAACTACCTCACCAAAGGATCATCATTCCTTCTGCTGAAACCTATCCCCAGTAACTATCTCACTCCATTTATTATGTCAAATTTACGCTCTTTGTGATTTTGCTTATTTTATAATTATTATCGATTAGGTGCCAGTGCTCAAGGTCATGATCACTGGTTTGATGCAGTGGATATTACAAGGATATCAATTAAGCCACTATGCTCCATGGTTATACTGAGTTCGTGTCTATCAGAGCACACTATGATGCATCACGATGAGCAAGTATATCGACAACTAACTTGTATATCGACAATTCTTGTAGTGTCGCAACCACGTCACTTATTGCCCATTTCACTACACTCAGTTTTCAATGTGTCAGTAATATGTTCAACCCATTTAGATTTTAACTCATATATACCCAGTTGAAGATGAAAACAATAAAGCTATACCTTATGGATATGGGAAGACATATACTCCATAGTATTACTTAGGAGATCGATTATGTAGAACCTGCAAATATCTGTAGGGTCCCAAAGATGCTCATTGTTTGATGCTTCAGCAAACTAATGAATGGCCTGCTACAAACAAGTAACTTCCTGCCAGAACCTAAAAATAAATAAATACAGAAGCATTTTAATTACCGAGTTTATGAAAAAACCATAAGTTTAAACAATGTACATCATGTGACGTAGTATTTCAACCCATATACTTCTAACATCACCTGACACATTTATTTCAGTCCTTCTTAAACCAAAAGAGATGACAATGTCAGTGTGCCTAAGGTCACAGAAAATCACACCTTAGGAACCTGCTAAATGTTGAACTTCACATCATTCACAGGTACCAACTGCAGTGATGATTCCAATCTTGTTTTGCCTGCAAAAGAGAAACCAACCAAATGGTCAAAAAGCAATCAATTTTAACCCATTTTATTTAAGTATATGATGGTATTCCGAAACCATAGTCAAAGTAGGTATCTCATTTTCTATTCCATACAATCAGACTATCAGAGTATTGATTAACGCCCAATGCTTGATCCTTGCATAAAAAAGCTCCTAAATGGGAACAACGCCATTTCTAAAAATCTTGATTACAATGGTAGTTCCACTCACCTCTTGAATCTCACCTGCAATCAATACCGTCTCTAACATAAACCAAGCTATACTGCTCCACTGCCTATATAAAATATAAGCCATGCTTAATTAATACTCTAGGTTTAAAATATATAATTGTGGATGCAAGTGAGTTCAGATCCGCCCATCAAATTTGCTGCAACAATCACTAAACCCCACATATGTGAAGTAACTAAAGTTCTTTGATACGCAAATTAAAAGATATTATACTATAATTATTGCATTGAAGGTGATAACACTTACTTGAGTTGAATCCAGAAGTGTCTCAGCTCGCCATGTTGGAGGTCCCTTTAAAAAATATCATTTGATAACTAAATTGAAAAATTACCTATTGAGATTGATTAAAGATATGTATTCAACACAACCATATCATATTCATAAACCATACTTATAAAAATTTGACAAATAATGTTTCAAAAGTATCGGTTTGAATTAAAATTAAACAGAAGAACATATAATCTCAATGATACATACCTTTTATCACAACTATATGTCTCTTCAATCAATAAAACCATGTTTGGAGAATCGAGAGACTTTGCCTGATGATGCCTGAATGACTTAAAATATTATTTCAAACAATAATTAGAAACCAACTTCTACTACTTGTATGTCATTCGAAACGGATAAATTCAAGTTAGAATGAATCAAATACTAAAACCATTTACAGATCGCAATAGAAGATGAACAATCTCCTGATCTTAGATTCACCTTTTTTTATTAAAGATTCACCTTTTTTACGTGCGTTCGTTTTGAGGTATACGGTTATCTTGAATTCTTCATAAATTAGTCGGAATGTGTATATGTTTGGATATATACGAACAGCATTGGTTTCTTTAGAATTTATTAACATTGTTTTGGATAGAAAACCATCAAAAGTATTCTGGCTTAGCGGTAAACCTTATTACTTGTTAACCATAGGTCACAAGGTCAAATCTTGCATTTGACACTTTTTTTTACATAATTTTCGAAAATCCAGATTAGAACTGCGTTTCAAAACACGATTTCTAAACCTACGTTTCCAAAACGTGATTTTCAAAAGACTGCGATCTCAAATCATGAAAAACATGGAAAATGGAGATGTTTTAGGGATTTCTGAAATACCATTGGCTAATAGCTGCCCTGTCACATATATATATATATATATATA
>JANFOE010002422.1:0-57702 GCA_025667525.1 Glebionis coronaria | reverse complement strand
ATATATATATATATATATATATATATATATATATATATATATATATATATATACTATATATATATATATATATATATATATATATATATATATATATATATATATATATATGTATATATATATATATATTATATATATATATATGTATATATATATATATATATATATATATATATATATATATAATATATATAATATATATATATATATATATATATATATATATATATATATATATATATATATATATTATATATATATATATATATATATATATATATATATATATATATATATATATATATATATATATATATATATATATATATATATGTATATATATATATATGTATATATATATATATATATATATATATATATATATGTATATATATATATATATATATATATATATATATATATATATATATATATATATATATATATATATATATATTTATATATATATATATATACATATATATATATATATATATATATATATATATATATACATATATATATATATATATATACATATATATATATATATACATATATATATATATATATATATATATATATATATATATATATATATATATATATATATATATATATATATATATATATATATATATATATATATATATATATATATATATATATATATATATACTAGTGGCAAAACCCGTCCGATGGACGGGTATGACTTCTTCTTGTCGTTTAACTTTTTTATTCGATAAATATTTGTTTTTATCGTCCGATTCAGTTATATGACTTTTGATTGTTGTTTAACTTTCTTTACTTGATAAACATTAACATAAAATAGCAAATCTTTATTTGAGCACAAAAATAAAAATCGGTTACCTAAACATACCCGACGATACCAATAGTTCAAAACAATCGCTCAGAAAGATCATTTAGATTCTTGTGATATGCTCCATACTTTTCTATAATCTAAAGCGTAGTAGCTTTTCCGGAATTACAAAACTCTTTTTCTTTTTGTTCTTAGCTGCTAAAGTAAGTTGCAATAGATTATCGCACTATGAAAGGCTAAATGACCATTATAATTTTTAACCCATTGTCAAAACTAAAAGAATGTTACGTAAAATACTAAGAAAATGGATAAAGCACGAACCAAGATCATCAACCTCAATACCACTTGCTACAGCATGGCATTCTCCTTTGAAAGTTTTTAGAGCATCCGTAATGCACGGTCAATAGTAGTTTAATGGGAAAGATTGATAAAATTTCACTTGTTGCTTAAAATGAGTTGTATTGACAATGACCACCTATCAAACTCTACTTTACAAATCAAAATGTTTTTCACACATTTTCTATTGAATTATGTATAATAGTTTGACATAAAGTTACATTAATTTTATTGTAATGTACTATGATAGTTGATGTTGTTGTGGGTGTTGTGGCAATGTATTGAATATTTGAACTCCTTTCTCTTGTAGCCTCAAAAGAAGTCAGTTAGAGGGAAGGGAATAATGGCTATCCACAAGCTAGTATTTTAGGTTATACTGGTGACACATTAGCGCCACCTTATTTCAATATAACAAATAAAAGTATCTATTTTCTGTGGCAAAAGTACATAGTTGTCATATCTTACTTGAATTTAGAGTTGATTCCATAAATATTTAGGATTGGTTCAGAAAATAAATGCTTTTCGTATCTCACTTATTGCGTATATGTTAATTAATTAAGAAATCAAGTTATAACTATAGTCGATATAGGAAGAAGAAATTAACGTTATAGAAAAGCATAGGGTAAACTTCAAATTTCGTCCATCATCTTTACGAAAACGACAATTTTTTATTGAGTGCATTTTGCCACTATACTTGAAGATATCGAGCAACTTTGCCACCGAGTTAACTTTTTTTTTGAATTTTGGCCATTTCCTCCGTTAACTCCCTCACGTGCCATGCACGGGAGGTTATGTTTGTCATTTCCGATCCCTTCTTACCCTCAAACTTTCTTTTTTGCAAAATTTGTCCCTGAAAGTCTCTTCTTCCCCACTTCTCTTCTTCCCACTTTAATTTAGCTAGAACAACACCACAACCGCCGCAACCATCTACCAACACCATACGCCGTCATTGTTGTTGGAATATTAAATAAATATTTTTCATATCGCTCTCTCCTTCCAAACGTATGGCAGGAATGAGCTTGGTCTGGTAGTTATATACATTCGTTCAAACCTAATGAACCAAAAAATAATTCAGTTTGATACCAGATCTGATTTGTATTAGATTGTTACTGGTGGTTATATACATCGGTGTTGTACTGTAAGGTCTACTAAATTAAACAAAGCTTCACATGGAGTAGGCCATTAAAGAAACACCATATAGATTATTTATATAAATAAATTAAGAGTGAAAGGAACCGTCGTGTCAAAGGTTGGTGTCTTCAATGGCACAAGAAACCCGAATGGCTCACCACTCTATGGCTCGTGCCATTGAGGATGGCGCCATGGATAATAACAACCCAAGTCATATAGAGCACCACAAGAAAACCTAACAGCTCACCACCCTATGTCTCTTGCCATTAAGTTTTTATCTGTTTTTACTTACTAAAAGTTTTACTTACTAATAAAATTTACAATTATTTAAGTCATTATAGTTTTTCCTTACTAAAACACAATATATACAAAAGTAAGTAAAAGAAACTCACAACTTTTGCTTACTATTTTTCCTACTAAAAAAGAGTCATTAAAAGTTTTACACTTTTGTTTATTCTTTTTTTAGTAAGAATATACTTTTAGTTTTCCCTCTATTACTTACTTTTTTTCTTAAGAGTATTAGTTGATAAAAATAATATTTAGTCACTCTTTTTAGTGTAAAATTGATAGAAAATATTTTTACTTACTCTTTTTGAGTAAGAATAGATTTTTAGTACCTCTCTCTATTACTTATTCTTTCGCATTTAATTTATTAAGCAAATGTTATAAATTTTGTAGTGTAAGGAATTTGCCGAGGTGGCATCATTTTTTAAGAATTTTTGTCAACGACACGACCGTTGTCCGTGCTTTAAGAGTTCAAATGGTTAAGTTGGATCTTTAGAGGTTCTATAATAATTAAATATTAAGGGACTAATTTCTACTGATATTAACTGAAAATAATTTCTTGAGCGTGACACAAACTATAGTTACTACCATTATATCATATACCTTTATTTGACAAAATTTTGCGTCTTTTGTCAATTGGTTTGTAGCCCCTAACATTTACGTCTTTAACGTTGAAACTTAGCAGACTTTAACCTCTATATGTAGGTCAAATAGGTTCGGTCGGATTTGCCTTGCCCGCCAAGGCTTTTTTTGGACATTGTGAGAATTTGTAGCAGACATTGACGTGTATAACTCTTTATTTAGCAGTGGACATGTTTCTTTATAAAAAAAATCGAACTATGATTTGTTTGATCAGTTACGAATAACATATATAATCTGACTTGATTTGTTTCGATGCAAATGAGTGGAAAATGCCACTGCACTATTACCTTTCCAAAAAAGTCATAAAAGTTTGTTGTGCCTTACCGTATTAAAGCTAGTATGAAATTTACTTTGTTTGAGTTGCTCAATTGTTGTATTGTGTGGTTTCAACAAAATTTAACCATTTGGCAAGTATTTAAGATACTATGTAAAAAGATATCAAATATGAAGCTTTGAACCGGAGAAATGATATTTCCTCCTACAAATATCCTTTTACTTATTCATACTCACCATGTCAAGAACATTAGTCACCATTTATTTCAAACTTTATAACTAATGTCGTTAATCGCATGTTCTTCGGCTTCCAACTACAGACAATATTTCCGTTGTGTGGCCATGTCACCATAAGAAACAAACCTCGTCTGATCTTGCATTCTTACTCTTGTCCTATGTATATGTAAGAAAACTTTGATACTAACTCATATTCTTATTGATTCTCATTCATGTTTCGTACTATAATAAACTAAAACGGTGAGTTTTTTGTCCTCTTCATATCTGTAGTTGTGGATCAAACTCGACGGATTCACTATTTTTTATTTATGATTCTGTATCATCATTCACTAACAGATCATTATTAGCTTCTGTCTCCAATTTTAGTTCATGCCCACTTACTGATTTCACTTCATCTTCTAGACTCAACAGAATTCTGAATGTGATCCATAACCACTGTTTGGGTTTCCTTATTATCATCAGTGTTTTCATCCAATTCAACGAATTCATTATTCGAGCAGTGATTATGAATCATCCTCTACTTTTGGATCATTAGTAGCTTCAGCATCCAACTTCTCTTCAACTTCATTTGCTGATTCATTGTCTTCTGGACCCGAAACATTTAGAATTCATCCATTACCACAGTTTGAGATGCTTCCTTATTATCTCCAATATATGTTCTCTACATTATCATTCATATTCTTTGCATCCAAATCATCAACAGATTCGACGTATTTGACAAGTGACTCAGAAGCATCCTCCACTATTAGATCAATGCATATCTTGCATACCTTATAAACCATGTAATTGATCTACTATGTTGCGATAACTAACTTTTCAAGGCAGAATGATCAGGCTGTTGGGCGCTTTATTCATGGACTTGTTTCCATGTGTCAGACTAAAGGCATTATATGTATCCTATACTTTCACTATATTGATGCATAAGCAAATGCATTGTATAACCTTATGAAGTAATAAGTAAATCATTCTAATATTATGCCACTTTCTGTCATAGGTTTTCAATCCCCAACCGCTTATGCGTTCAGCCATGCCCCAAAACATTGAGAAAGCTCTTGTTGATCTCCGGTCTCAGGCTTCAGCACAGCTTGCACGAGTTTCACCTGGAAATTCGGTTGCAGATGTTATTTGTAATCCTCCCTGATACCAAAGGCACTTATAGTAAGTTCACTTTTTTAGACCTTCACTTTCTCCCATCCTCACTGTTTTACATATTTGTAGCTGATAGTAGTAACTTTTTTTTCAGCAAGGATTAAACGATTATGTGAAATCCAAGCTTTCTCTGCAAGTTGGTCAATCTTATCCTCATAGTTGTCACATAGACCACAGTCACCAAAAATAGCAACACAACCACTACATCAATAATCAAAAATCAGTATTGTAGTAAGTGAACTGAAATGTTCTAATGCAACTTAAAATAGTTAGAGTTGAGGAAGTACATAGGTAAACCAAGTTCAAAAAAGGTGAAACAGTTGTTGATGATCGACGCGAACCAAAAGTCAACAATAACCTAATTAACAACGGTACATACAATACAACCATCAACGTCTTTAGGGTTTTAAGAAAAATTCATTTACCTTTTAAGATGCTGATGCATAACCAGATATATTGCCATATGAGATGTTAGTACTGAATGCTACCTGTAATGACTATGAAGTCTGTATGTCGACATCACCATCTTCATCATTTACATGAACAGTCACTCCTAAAGGTACTCTTGCTTGTAAATCACCTTTTAAGTCGCGTGCCACATATGCCATTCGTTTTAAATTTTCGAAAATAAAAAAGGGAGGTTATCGCAAAGGCCTCAAGGGGAATTTCTTTGTTACTGATATGAGGTGTTTGGATGATTAAGAGGGTGTTTGGTTGCTGATAAGTGGTGTTTGGGTAGCTGATGTAATTGATTATTTACCTATATAGTCATGAATTATGAGATCTGGTAATCACGCCAAGTCTCCAACAGGTGGTCATATGATTTAAAAACTGTAAACATAAACATATATAATTAAGATAATCTTATACACAGTAAATAAAAAGAATTTACCAATAAAAGATCGTACCTTGTCCTTAAAAATGTTGACTTTGTCGATCCTATCAGCATATCTGCTTAAACTGTGCCTGCTGTGAGGGCTTGTTTTGTAATATTTATCCAAGTTCCTCCTGTCAACATTCTTATGAGAGAGAATAGAACTATGCTCTCGGACAGGTATGTTATGAGCAAGTTAGTCAAGGCACTACTTTATGATCTGAAAGTAAAATTTTATTGGATCAGATTTATGAGAAATATTGATGAGGCCATGTTGGACCGACCCACAACCACATACATCCATTTTATGTCAACATAAAGCTAATGTGTATACAAAAATTAGTTTTAGATCTAAAGATTTATAGTTAGTTAGAAGGTATTATGCATATGTATACAACTTGGATTCCGTTAGTGGAATAGACTGATAAAACCTCAGTAATATTTAAACAGCCTTAAAAATCCATAAAACAACAGACTCTTTCGAGGCGTAGTACCAAAACAGAAGGCACTCTTCTTTACTACGTATGCACTTTTATTTTTTACTTGTTGTGCGATCCAGCGGTGCACACTTGTTAGCCAGTCAATACTCTAAACCTAAGGCTGGTGGGAGTGGGACTTAACCCACCCGCGGGTTGGCTAAAGCCACGCGCAGCCCCCACCCCACCCAGCCAAAGCCGCGCGCGACTTGTTCCCAGCCAAAAAAAATGGGCAAACTCACCTAGGCGAGTTATATAGCATTGGGCCCCACCACTAAAATCTATCCGTTTTTTTTTTAAATTAAAAAAAAAAATTTACCCAAAATTTACTAATAAATACCCATCATCTTCTTCATTTTTCACACACAAAAAATCAAACATCTCATCTTCATCTCCACAAAAAATAAAAATAAAATTGTTTTTATTTTTATTTTCGTACAGTGTTTTAACTTTCTATGTTTTTATTTTTAATTTCGTACTGTGTTTTAATTTTCTATGTACCCGTGTTTTAATAAAATGTATGATTAAATGTTTTAATTGTATGAATAAAAAATATTTAATGAAAAAATGGGGGTGATGTGGAGTGAGTTTGGGTGAGTGTCATTACCTCTTTTGGTGAGTTTGGTAAAAAAAGCTGACGTGGCGCTGAGGTGGCGGTGAGTGACTTTCACCCCACTCCCACCAGTCTAAGCATATATAGCACCAACTTAAAAAATCACAAAATTTTACTTTTACTTTACCATATCATGGGCAGTCGGATTGGAATCCGTGTGCTGAAGTGGCTAGATAAGGGCATTGAAGGTATTGAAAAGGGTGTACCATTCCTAAGATGATAATCCCCATGTGTAACTTCTTTTTTGCAAAATGCTTTACGCAACACAGAGATACGAAGTGATGGTATAGCCATAGAGCCTGAATGAAATGGAAAAAAACTATTGTTTATTATCAATGTTCATCTACATGGCCAGGTACTTGTCATAAAAAAATTAGACGTACCAGTGTTTTTGCCGCTTCTGCAGCCACGTCACCAAGATAGAAGGTAACAACATCAGACGCAGACGTTACTTTCTTATGTGTGACACCTATGATAATAACTTGTATGATTAATCCAACGTATTCTAACTGACATATATAACCAAACGCTGTTACATTTTATGAAAACATCAAATGGTTTCAGTTTATATTTCACATGCCACATATTCCGCTTATTTTCAGATTTTCTTTTAAATTTATGAACTTTTATTTCATCTCTAAATAAGCAAAGACAAACACCTCGTCTTATAACAACTTTAGTAAGAAAATCACAGCAAGGCATAAAATGAATATCTGCAATCCACTTTCTCGCGCATCAAAGACTTCAAGTAACTGGCCGAAGCAATGCAATTCTAGGCTTGTGCAAGCATCAAAACGATATGTAGTAGAGGTTGCTACTTAAAAGTTATAAAAAGTTAATATTTTGTCAGATTTCCACTATCACAGACTTTTAACACATGGTTTTAACCATGGCCCTTTTAGAAAAGGCTTCGTTTGAATATACACGATATCTATTTAAAAATTCAACTTACTCATTCCATTCTTTCACTTGTTTGCCCTTCAAATTTTTCCCAAAAAGCAACCATTCCTGCACATATATTAATAGAAATTGCATGAAAAAAGTCCCTGAAATTGCTAAAATATTTAATGATGAAAGGACCTATTATGACACTGAACGAAAGATGCAATGAACTGGAAGCTATGAGGAAGGCAACTTTGACCAAAATCATAAAGCATTCAGATCGGATCTTTATTATATTTACGTTGTAACACGACCGCCACGTTTGATTCGAACATAATTGGTTTCCTGGAAGAGGAAAAAAACAGAAAGAAATATGTCATTAAGTTAAAGTCGTGATTCGTGCATTGAAGAGGAATTTGGATAATGTAGGAGTGCCAAGGAGAGTAATGTAGAAATAATAGTTGGTGTCATTGATATTACACCCTTCTAGGAAAAGATGGTAACAACACAAATAAAGTAAGGCAGTGTTCTCAAATAAAACCATAAAATACGTATTTGCATGGAATAGACGACATACTTCTGAGAGTATCCGTTTTAGTACACGTGATACCACCAAATCCACAAGTTGGATGTCTGTTATAACTGGACCATGTTCTCCAAGCAGAAGCAATTAATACAAGTTAATAACCTTTAATAGTAACAATACTAAACAAAAACTCAAATGTCAAGTAAGACAGTGTGTACTCAGATAAAAAAAACTTTATTGTGGACTTGTTGTCCAGCTGCTATAATTTATATCGAGGACCCTCTTTTAACACATGGAAAACGTAATTTAATCACAAATCTTCTGGAAAAAAATTCACTTAAATTATGAAAATAATACTATAAAAACCCATTTGATTAAACTTGGCCCAACAAAAATGTAGTAAATCCCAAGACCAAACCAATCATTTAACATAACATATCTTCTTCTCCAATGTCTCTGAAACTGGTGACCATTGTTGCAATGTCCTCCTGAATTTATTGACCGATTAGACCTTAATAACATTTTTGTTAAATTTGATTGTTGCAAGTCACGTTACACATCCATTCATGCCTCCAGCGTATCCTATATCTTATGCTCATGTCATTCACCCTTTCTTGAAGCACATTCTAATAATTCATTAAGCCATTTATGATATTATGTTCCTCTATCATCAGATGACGAACTCTAGGATGTCACCGGGTTAAGTCCATTTTTTAAGTTGCAGGGTTGACGATCTTGAACACAAAGTTACGTGGGTCTGTATTGGGTAGAAGCTTCAGCTATTACGTATAGTCTTCGTGTCTGGTAATTCTAAAAAATATGATAGGGTAAGTTGAAGGTATCGTTCAAAAGTTATAGAAATAGATTAGTTGATACGGTTAGAAGCGTTAATACCGCAAGTTGGTGTTATGTATCTGACACAATAATAACAATAATAAGTCGATTGAGGCTAATAAAGGTGCCCTCTGTCCAGTTTTTTCAGCATATCTACATAACAAAGTTGTGAAAAAAGTTAGTTGTTAATTCCTATATGGTCTAACTTTAAATAAAAAACATGAAGCTTAATCTAAAAACTGAGATTTTGCATAGAACTCTAAAGGCTTAGTTAAGTTTAAGCTGATACACAATAATGAGCTCACAGTCGATAACTTGGCATGACCAAGCCTCGAATGTATATGAGCTTATATAGCAAGAAAAAAGTTTGAGTTTTGTGCAGCGTTACACAAACTTCATCACTAACTTTCTAATTATATTAGTTGAAACCATGTTGGCTTCCGTGTAGCTGTACATTCATATTCAATAACCTTTTCTTGATGACAAAGATAATTATAACATTAATCACTCTAACTAACAGATGTAGGTCGAAATGTGAGGACAATTGATGATCCAAAAGCAAAGACCATCATTTTCATGTGATCATGAGGCATCAGTTTTGGACAGTTAGATTCTTGAAACAGTTTTCTTGTTAAGATATATAAATTAAAACTTCTCGGATGACGCACATAATCCAGACCACCTCTGACCTAACTCCACATTCATAAAACTCAGGTACTTTACCATGTTTATTCTCTGCAATGAGATATAAATCCTTGTTGTTTCTGATGTGGCGCTGAGCTTCCTGATTCTAACTTCTCTTTTTTAATTTTCCTTCTTTAACCTTGCTGCTAAAAGAATTAAACAATCATAATTTAACTTTTTGAATGATCAGATTCACCTGCATGAGCATACGTAACTTCTCAACCATGTAATTTAAATGATCAGCAACATTCTTTTACACTAATAAAGAGTATGACTAACTTTTTGTGTTTTAATGAGATTTAGTAGCTTGGATTAGAATTTCATACAGTTTTTGTAGTGATAATCACAGCTCTGCAGTAAAGTTCCTCGAGATCCGAGTGTCTGCTTACTATACAAACACACTACATGACTCGCAGTAACAAAACATTCTTTTAGTGATACAATAACGGCTGTGCAGTAGATTTCCTGAGATTGAGTCTGTTTACAATACAAACACACTACATGACTCGTAGTATCTAAAAAACATTCTTTTAAATCTATAAACATATAAATAACGATGTGTACATACAGATTAAGATTGAATAATAGAAAGAAAAGAGGTATACATGTTTCATCATAATAGTCGCTTTTGTCATAACTATGGGAATCAAAGATCGTATCTGTTTTTAATTATGAAAATAGGTTCAATCAACATGATATCAGACGTACCTCGCGCTGCATTAGTTCCCACTATCTCCTGTCATTCCACAAATATGCTTCCTCTCCTTTACTTCAGATTTAAAACTTATTTTGACCCGTAACAAACGCTTACCAAGGAAGAATCCAGCAAAACCATCAACCTTCTCGATAAGCTCAGCAATCAGGATATCTTGTACTTGTATTTACAAAGAAGTGAGGAAGCCGGGTACATGTTTATTCACATTCCAAGCATATGACCCGTTTCCTTCCGAATAGTTACCTGATCACCATTGACCATCTTGATATATCGAGTGCAAGGTACCGCCTATATAACGCCCAAAAAAATCTATAGTATCAAACTCATAACATCATAAATCTTTAAGAAAAACAGAAAGTAGAAACTTACGTATTAACGAAGATCACATTCAGCAATTATCGATTATGGAAAAGATTTTTTTCTTTTCTTCATTTTTAGGCTACATATATCCACAATCTAAGAGGTTTTTACATGTCAACTGTATATACGAACAAAGCAAATATCAATAGCCTTAAAAGAGTTTAGAAGATTCTATCGTACCTACTTAGGTGCACCTTTGCTCATTTGTTCCAATTTACACTTTGATCGATTTATGTTATCTCTGTTCATTTGTACAGTGGATTAAAAGGCAGAAAATACACCTCACTGATCCCTTGGATTGACAGAAGAATTTTGTACCTTTACATGTGGAGTTAACTGATACTATGACAGTTTGATCTGAGAATCTCTTTATAGCCTTTGCTCCACATCGTTTTCCCAATATATAGTATGCACCTTTTTTAACAGCATTGATGTTGCAACTAACAGATCTTGAGAGTTCTTGAGTTGCACCTTTTTGTATATAGTCACGTTTTTTTAAGAGAAAACGGAGTCGTGAATGGATATTAGGGTTTGTCAAAATCGTGAATGGATATTAGGGTTTTGTCAAAAAGATATAACTGAAGATAAAATCGTATATTAACTGAAGATAATCATGGTTTTGTATATGGATATTATGATTTATTTATTTTATTTTGCAAAGATTAACAAAAATTCTAATGCGGCACAGTGGTAGAGTCCTTGTCTTATTGACAAAAGCCCAGGTTCGAATCTACATACGGACATTTTTCTTCTGAATTTTTCAGTATGGCATGGCACTAAAAATGATGACGTGGATTTATGGGATGCTTATGTGGCATATCCCTCCTCTTATATATAATGTAAAGATATATATATTCATATATATATATATGTATATATATATATATATATATATATATATATATATATATATATATATATATATATATATATATATATATATATTAGTGGCAAAACCCGTCCGATGGACGGGTATGACTTGTAATTGTCATTTAAATTTTTTTGTTTAGCTAAATATAGTTGTTAATAAATTATATTTTTTTAAACATTATGAAAATGTTTTTCGAATTGTTTATATTAGTTTTCTTGTTTTATTTTCAGTACTAAGTATATAGAACTCGTATTAACTTTATTTTAAATTGTAATTTAGAAACCATCAAAAGACTTTTACACTAATAAATATAAAAAATAATAGGCTGACTTGCAATCGTATACATATTATTGTTTCGCAAAATATTGATGTTAAAAATTGTGTATTTTATAGAGTTATAAAAAAGTAAGTGAGCGCAGAAACTGAAACTGCATTAATCATTATAAAAATATTTGTCAAATAGACAGAAGTTCTTATAATTCTACAAGTTAAATTCAGGTGATTTCTTATGATCAAGACATTTTTCTAATCCAACGCATATGAAGTTAGAAGTAGATAAACATGTTATAATATAGATAATTGAAGTTTGTATACAATGATGTTATAGTTTAGTATAAAGCATAAATAATCCTTAAATATTAAAGCTCGAGTACACTTATTAAAATTCACATCAGACAATATTGACCGTAATAAAGTAAAATAAAAAAGCATTAAAGTATAACATATTAGGTCTATGTTTTATAAAAAAACACATTTTTATTCTTAATAGGAAATACACTATATAAACTTTCAACTGACGTTAGTATAATGCTAAAAGATAAAAAAATGTTAACATGCTTGATATAATATAATAACACTAAAATGAATATAGGTCAAACTAAAAAAATGTGAAAAGAAGGAATGTAAAGTACCACTTTTTCCTTTAATATAAAGTACCAAATGCTAAATAATACTCCCAAATTAATAGTCCGTTTCTAAAAATATAAAAAAAATATAGATTAAGTTTATCATATTACCCTCAGTGGTATTATTACAAATAATAAAAAAGTCGTAAATTAATTGTTTATGGGTAAAATTGTAATTGTTTAAAAAGTAAGCGAGAGAAAACTTAAAAAAATGTTGTTTTTATTAAAATACGTGTTTTTTGTCGATGAACTATTATTATGAGACGAAAAGAGTACTACATACTTTACAATTACAGTCGTGAAAAAAATTGCACCATATACTATTTAGATTGCAACATTAGTAGCTTAAGCTCAAATAATCTTTCACTAACAGAATATAAACCTAGCCACCCCTTACTCCAATACAACTTGTGAATTTCGTGTATAATTGGGGGACATAATACACCGCTTGAATAATCTTTGTTTAAAATGACTATATCATGATGAATGTAGGTGGCCTATCCAAAATGTATTCATCCAACCCCATGCTACAAACCAATGTTTTGAAACCTGGATTAATCCGGACGGGTCAACCGGTTGATCCGGCTCCAGCCAAAAACACGGGTCATATTGACTCGGGTTTCACATTTTCGATACCCGGCTCGACCTACCGGGTTTGAGGTTACTCGGGTTAACTCGGTTCTCGAGACTCGGTCGGGTTTTGATTTTTCAGGCTTTTTTATAAAGAAATATATCAATTTTACGTATTTGCGACGAAATTTTACTTTTACATACTATATTAGTTGTTAAACAATTTATACCTTCAATATACGAGAATTTTTATGATTTTTGTATATAATTTTTGTTAATTATTAAAAATATATAAAATATATATATATGTTTAAAAGTCGCGTTGACCCGGACCCAATAACTTGACTGGGTCGATTTAAAACACAGGTTTGAAAACATTACTACAAACTACAAAGTCAAGTTGACCCGTTCTTCCAAACACTCTAAAAGTAACTTAATTAAAGTTTGCAGAGGTGAAACATGAGTTTTGATAAGATGTATTATGGGAAATCGCTAAAAGCGAGGAAAAAATATAATTACAACCAAAAATTAAAAATATATACAAAAAATTATTTATTTATTAAATGTGATTTGTCACCAGATGTAGAGTATGAGATAAGATCAAATAAGTGAATAACTACTATAAAATAAAATACATTAATTAATGAAAAATTGTTTGCTAATAAAATAAACAATCATTTTAATCATTATAACTTTTGTTACTAAAACATTGGATAAAAGTAACCAAAGAAAAACTCATATCTTTCACTTACTAATTAAAAGAGTTACTAAAAGTTTTACTCTTTTACTTACTAAATATCGAGTAATAATATCTTTTTAAATAACCCTTTATTACTTATTTATTTTTCTTTTCCGTAAATAAGTTGATAAAAAATAATTATTAGTTTTTAAAAATACGTTAAAAAGAATATATTTTAATGACAATTCATTATTATTATTTTTGTATTTAATTTAGTTAGCAAATGCATAAATTTTATAACAAACACGAGTATATAGTATTTGCAATGCCTCAACCCATTTGGCAAATCTTATATTGTAGATGCTTTGTTCGAACCGACAGAACCGATTCTGTTTGAGGATTCTCAAGAACGGTGGTAATTGGTACCCCTGCTATTTGGATTCTAATACCCCTTAGATTTTGATTTTTTTTATTTTTTAAACTTTTTTTAATATAAAACTGTAAAACATAAAGTGCGGAATAAAATATATAGAACAGAAACTAAAAAAACTGTAAACTATCAAAAAATACGGAACATAAACTCAAAAAAACTGTGTCATACTGTAATCAGGGGACAAAAAGGGGATATTTCAAGTACTTTTTTGTACTTTTTTGGTCAAAGGAGTGGATTAATAACATAACCCTTCTCAAGTCCGCTATGAAATATCTATATTTGAGCAACTTTGTCAAATCTCCATAACTGACTCCAATATATGCAACTTTGTCATCTATGATGTACCATCTATCCTAGCCACATTTCACCAGAATAACATATTCAACTCAAAGTGCTTAAAACAAAGCTTTATCACAACACTCGATCTATGACACCTTTTTCTAGATCACTAAATATTTTTGTTCCATGTTCATTCTTTTCAAATTACATTGATTATATTAGAATATCTCAATTAGGGTTAACTTCAATATTTTTTACATTAGAACATACTGTAAATGTTTTGGCAGCTTCAAAAACGTGATGCGAGACTACTTAGTTTGTCGACGTAAATATATTTGTAAAACTATAATCAAAACAATAGTGTAGATATGTCATTATTTTTAGTTTATTTCAAGCAATAATTAAAGTATGTGACTATTAATCGTATTACTAAATTCACATAATATCAAACATAAACATTTTCTTAAGAGCACATCTTTCTTAATGCAACTAGTTTGACCATTGACTTAGGCCATATATATGTTATATAAGTGGCTCGGTCCACTCAGTCCATTTAGATTTCTCCTTTTGGAGCCCATTAGGTTCATAAACTTCAGTTGCATCTTTGGCTCCTTTTGGTATTCGGAAATATGCAATGTCCTCTTTTAATCGGCAAACATAACCAGACCTCATATTCTTATACCTTCGTTGGATGAGGGATTTTAAATTATACAATAATGAGGTACAACAAATCTTTCCAAAGGTTTAAGGATGAATCAACTGTGTGGATTGCTTGACAGTAAGCTCTTCAACCCTTTTAGTTCAATGCACATATAACATATGATAAAAGCTAGTCTTTGGATTATACAAATACTAATAACTACTACTCTTTTTAATAGTTCATCATGTACATCCTCGATGTTGGATTAATAACACTCCTGAGATGCTTTAGATTCCAATTAATTTTTAGTTTATCTCTAAATGCAAAAAGGTTGATCATCATATTGAATTAAGAGTTGATAGTATACTTAATTTGTGCCAGTGTGCACGTGTATATAAATGTGACATAAAACGGAGGGAAACTCACTATTAGAGACAGATTACTCATCTTGTTTACATCATCTATCGTATATGCTAACTACAGCTCCCCTTGAGCAACATAAACCTAAAACAAAGACTAAATAAATGATGCCTACAATAATACAGTTCTTGTGACAATAAAAAGTAAATAGCATATATGATAACGGCACCGTACACACCACATTCCATTTTTATAAACAACCCATATAAAAGTGGTTTCATTAAGTAACCTACTACCTTTTGTGTCCAGGGTCATTCACTATCAGCCGAACCGCGTCTTCAAGAACTGAAGGAACAAAAATCACTGCTGAGAGACTGGAAATATCATTCTACAGCAAAAAGACATCAATTTTCCTGTGTTATAGCTTATGTTGGTAAATTATTCAGTTATAAAAAGCTTGTGTATCAAGAGAAACGTAGTACACTTGTGAATAAATAGAACAAAACCGAGTAAAAAGACAAGAATTATTATTCTAAAGTTGAAGTTTTATTTAATGGATTTTGAAGAAAACCGAGTACACTTGTGTATCAAGAGAAACATAGTACAAAAAATGATACACTACTCTGTTTTCAAAGTTCAAATTCTAAGGAACAGAATGGTCAGGGAAGGAGATATAATATGTCCATGTATAAAAAATGAATTAAGAAATTGTTTGTGCCCAAGGTATTAATAAGTCTAAATAACCTCCTAATTTTTTTACATTGTGATCTACGTATTGTATCTATCTCACATAATAGAGATTTAGGAATGACTATATTAACAAAATACTTTACCCCAAGTGGAACCAAAGCCTGATCTTTCGATTGAATTAGAGTGTCAGGTTGCAGATAATGAAGTAATGAACTGTATAATGATTAATCTTAATGGTTCCACTAAGATATAATTTTAAAAAATTACAACTTATTATATTTTCTATGTGTTTTAAGCATAGCACATAAGGTTTCTCCCTCAAGATCTGCAGAAAGTGGTGGTCGTGCAATTTTAACATATAAAATGTAACAAATTTCAATGTACCGAGTTTATGTTTCATTTTTCTGATAGTAATTTACACTTGTTACGCTTATTTAAGAGTTCTTAAAAGGACATACAAAAACTGATTATTGCAACTCGAATGGAAATAATCTAATTTATGTTATTTGGCAAATCAAATTCCTGTTTTCCTGAAAAATAAATTGGATTTTGAAAAGGTAAGGAGCTAACAATTCTTGACCTTAAAGTCATGGATACATATGTGAAACTTTTTACTACATGAAAGTCAATACAAAATGTAAATCAGACCTGGTCCAATTGGTACCACAATATTGTTAGTTTAATCCATTACCCAATCTATCCAAACTGCAAAGCAATGACACACTCCTGCCTCCGTGAACTCAGCATGTTTTTCTTACGAATGTCCTCACGAAGCTAAACCAAAAGTAATATGAAGACCTCTAATCAATGGATATTGGTCCAGTAGGAGACACACCCATTGCAATATTCAAAATTTAAATTTCTATTTTGAAGCACTTAGACGGATTATAAGCAAATATCATATTCTAAGAAGCATCTAAGCCGTTTCTTAGCTGAAATAAAGCACCTATCTTAGAGTAGTAACAGCTAAACATATACTTTATGTCAAAGCATCTGGAAAGCTCATTTAGGAAGAGGGTGTTTTCCATACCAATTTTTTTACCATATGTGCCTCATTAATATCTTATTCTGCTTACTCATTTAACTAAAAATAGTCTTTATGACTAACCAAATACATTAAGATCTTATCTAATAACAACATATATATAATTGGAGCAAACCTTCTTCTTCATCTTAGACCTCTAAATCGGTATCATGAAGTCCCTTCATCATTTTGGTAGACCTGCAAAATCAATGCAATGAAAGTAATCAATATCCCTCTATTTTAGCACCAAATAAATAATCAGAACCACCTAGAAAACATAAAACAAAAACATTCCCAAACACCTTGTCCAAGCCAATATCTGACTTGTGAAATTTTTTCCTTTCCTAGGAGTGTGTGCCTAACTTTAGTCAGAACTTTCTTCATCACTCTTGGGTTCTTAATAATACTAAACTTTTTGTTAAATGAATAATCGCGGAAATCGCATGATCATATTACAATATATAGTTAGAAAGGCGTTTTAGCGTCAATGGTCCTTGCCACCGTATCAATTTCATTTATGAATGTAACACTGACATTTCAAACCAGATATTGTTTTTGATATAAGTACGAAAAAATCTTATATTAGCAACATCTGAAGGACACATGACCATGTTATATACACTGTATAAAAATGACATAAAGGCAGACCACACACACCTTCACATATCTATGTCCGCCCCAGAAGCTATATCAAAAGAAATCTCACTGCAATAACACCAATGTTGTTTAAAATATGATACGTAAAAAAATCAGTGTTTAATTAGATAGTGGCTGATTTATATCTCCTTTCGGGTTTACTACGATACTCCGTATGATTTAGCAATATTTATTTCGCTTTAGTCACAAAGCGAACCTTATCGGCATTTGATTTGTTAATTGACCCCACACGTGCTTACTTTGGAAGGTAGACCACCGGCTTATCATTTTAAATCCCCCCTGATCAACGCGGTCTATAAACTTTCACATTTTAGCACACATAGAGATATCACACCAACATTCTTGGAGTGTCACTGGTTTTCCCACATTGTTGACCAGACTCAAAATATGGTAAGCCAATTATCTTGAAGTATGCCAGAATATAAAATCTAGGAAAGTATACTTTAAAGAAATAGGTGCATACCTTGCAGACGCTTATAGTTCCAAAAGATCACGCCAAGCCCAGTTCTAGACGCATCGATATCGGAAAAGAGTTTCTCCATAGAACCCTCTAAATCAATCCGAGATGTGATGGAACGCACTGATCATCCTTGGTTGCGTACTACATTTGCTTGCCTTATCAACAATTTTAGGGAATTTCCATCATGGGTGGATGATGAATTCCAAATCTCTCAAACAGATGCCATGAACCAGCAGCAAGCCCTTTCTCGCCCTTTCAGTGTGACTGCAGAGGCTCATCTGAAAAGGCAGACTAATAAAATGAGGGGCTGAAATCTCCACCTCGTGTTGCAATATATTGTATAGGAGGAACATGTAAATCGGCGCTACGCGCGACTAAATATTACGACCGAAAATCGCAATAAGTTTATTTATAAGTTTGAAAACATAAAACCCTAATTAAGAAATTATACAATAAATTGCACAAAATATGAGTTATCACCTTGGGTTAATTAACAGAAAGCTTTCATCTTCATTTATTCATTTTGTGGTCATCGTCTTATTTTCGTATATCCTAACCAACTTCATGAGGCTCAATTCACCGCCAGTCGACCGTCAGTCCTTCTCTTCCTTATCATTGTCACAACTGAAACACACAAAAAAGACAATTAACATGTTAAACTCAACAAATAAAACCAAAACAAACACTTAAAACACACCATACCAACTCATTTGGAACCTTGAGTTTATAGCTCTTGTTACAAATCTTTAAACTGAATGTCACTATTAATGTATAATAAAATCATTATTAAATCCATATATTTCTATATCAGAAAAATGAAAGCACTCGTAACATGTTCCCTATAACACTGAGCCATTCAAAAAGTCGTACATCAAAAGTAAAAGGCCATAAGTAGATATTTTACAGTCCATACAAAACTTGCATAAAACAAAAACTGATATTATATTTACAGACCCGACTGCGTTATTTCAGTTTACAATGCATGATTTACCTGCTCGTGAACTCACAGATGGTCCAAAGTATGCAGAATCATCCTACAAGTGCTTTCAACAATGTGGTTTTCCTGCATCCGATAGTACAAAGAAGCAGAATCATCCTGCAAAAAGTTGCATCAGTAGAAGAGGGGCATAACACAGAAACTGATATTTATTTACAGACCGGACTGCGTTCTTTTAGTTTACAATTAGTAATAAATATACCCTTTATTCTTAGTATTTCCTATCCTCGAACTCGGCAACTTCTTCCCTTTATGGTCAATATATGGGTCTACAAAGAACCACCAAAGTGTCAAGCATGCAGATATTGACATAATCCCAAATGTTTTTTAATTCGTACGTATGTTTTTTGAAAGACTTATCATCACACAACCTCTTTCAGAAAACTAAGATTCGTAAATAATCAAAAGCAGAAAACACAACCATATTACCTCAAAAGGTTCTTTTTTCACACTCTGCCTGTAATGCACTAAGAAGGGCACCCTTAGCCTTTCTATACACTCCGCCTCTTACAAAGTTGTTTTGTTTTCTGCTAGCAATGCTCCCTTGATAACACTGCCCAATTGAGCTGCCAATATGATATATGCAGGTAGATCTAATTAACATTTATAAGTAAAACATATACCTCAAGAGATCCCTTCATTACAAATACTTCACAATTAATCATACACAAATTCTAACATATAACATAGTTATGAATGCATAAATCAAACAAAGTTCATTATCAAGGGCTTGAGAAAAGGAGTACCTTTTTTCTGTTACGTGGGTACCTACATATTATTGCAGTCTTACATGAAGAAGATGGATGATGCAAGTGTAATCTTTGGAAACTATGGCGCTACACTTCAGGTTGTTGTTTATGCACATCACCAACAGAAAAATTAGTTATGAACTACATCTAATTAGAACTAACATACCTTCTTTCATTATAGAAGAGATCCCACAAATATTAAATATGGAGGTTGTGATCAGATTCATACAGATAAACAAAACAAAAAAATTAGGGTTATCGATGAAACTGTGTTTTATCGTTAATCACGATTCTTGATAATCGACAGGAGTTGGGTTGGGTTGTTTTGATAGTCATTATGAGTTTTATTTTAAGCAAGGGAATTTGTAAGCCTAGTTTGTAAGCCCGTTGACACGTAAGATTAGTGCCCTGATAGATGACGTGGCAAATCACTCCTCTTATATATAATGTAGATATATATATATATATATATATATATATATATATATATATATATATATATATATATATATATATATATATATATATATATATATATATATATATATATATATATATATATATATATATATATATATATATAATATATATATATATCTACGGTCATCTCCAACGTATCAAGCGGGTGGACAGTCATAGGCAAGGTTCTAAATAGAGCGCCTTATAGCGGGCTATAGCATGAAGTGTGGCCTCTACGTTACGATACAGACTTAAGCGGCGTCTCAAGGCGTAGCGTGTTAAAAATCGCAATAAAGCGTGATATAGCGCGTAGCGTGGCGTTTTTTTAAGAATCTTTTTGTAAATTTACAAGAATTTTGCTCGTTTACTAGTTTTTGACTATTTAGTAGACTTGGGCTTAATAATTTTACTATGGAGATAAATCCTTGAGTAACTACTAGTTGGTTTTGTTTTAAATTTAAATTAAAATATTACTTTATTTTGTAAACTCGCTATATAAATACTAATTTATAAATATTTTGTGCCGCTATATATCACGCTTCAGAAAACGCTATTGCTTCGCTATAGCTTCTATAGCTTGTAGCTTGGCAATAACGCTACGCTACGCTTCACGCTATTTACAACCTTGGTCATAGGGGTCAGACCGAAAGTCGCCAATGTATTTTTTAGATATGTTTACGATCTACTATATTGCTATCTTTCAACAAAAATTAATAGAAATTATGTTAGTATATATATATATATATATATATATATATATATATATATATATATATATATATATATATATATATATATATATATATATATATATATATATATAAATATATATATATATATATATATATATATATATATATATAAATATATATATATATATATATATATATATATATATGTATATATATATGTATATATATATATATATATATATATATATATATATATATATATATATATATATATATATATATATATATATATATATATATATATATATACATATATATATATATATATATATATATATATATATATATATATATATATATATATATATATATATATATATATATATATATATATATATATATATATATATATATATATATATATATATATATATATATATATATATATATATATATATATATATATATATATATATATGTATATATATATATATATATATATTTATATATATATATATATATATATATATATGTATATACATATATACATATATATATATATATATATATATATATATATATATATATATATATATATATATATATATATATATATATATATACATATATATATATATATATATATATATATATATATATATATATATATATATATATATATATATATATATATATATATATATATATATATATATATATATATATATATATATATATATATATATATATATATATATATATATATATATATATATATATATATATATATATATATATATCTTTACATTATATATAAGAGGAGGGATTTGCCACGTCATCTATCAGGGCACTAATCCTACGTGTCAACGGGCTTAGAAACTGGGCTTACAGTTTGTTTCAAATTTTCGATATATTAATTTACTATATATATAATTTTTTTTACGATCAAAATAAATGTATAATTTTTTTTTGCGATCATAATTTTTTCTTTGCAAACAAAATCCCAATACCGGAATCACCCACATATCTCTTCCGGATTCAAAGTATAAGCTTCTAATCTTAAATAAAACCCTTCGATCTCTACTATGATCCCACATATCCTAAGACCTAGACATGCTATTTTGGTAGGTGATTCCTAGAAGTCCCGACAAAGTATTCTGTGATAGTGAACTTCTGAACAGTTGGGTTCCTCTGTATGACATCCTCTTGAATCTAGGTAAATAGTTGAATTCTCGATTTATCTGCTATTCTTTTTGCCTTTTTTCAGTTTTTGCTATACTTGTGTTTCATGTGAGTTTGCAAATCTTAATATTCGTCTGATCTGAAAATCATATAGTAAACTAACTTTATAATTTTTTAGATTTTGACACATATATCATATACTAATTCTTACTAATTGTTCATTTACAATTATCATATACTCTGGATTTTTTAGATTTTGTGTGCATACATTTGTTTATTTTTTTGCAGATTGATCAATTTGCTTTGTTTCAAAGGTATATTTTTTTTCTCAAAACCCTAATTTAGTTATTATTTTTGTTTTGTCCCTTTTGAGAATTTGTGTGTATTGCATATGTTTATACTTTGGATGCTATTGCTGCGGCATCATCGATTAGGGAGGCTACATGGAAGCCAAAGTTTTTGGTTGTCGGGTGAGTACTTCGCACATAGTGATGTTTGAACTTCGGTTATAAAATCAATCATTCGGTTTTGTAAGGCTATTTTACTATGGGTGTTTTTTCGTTCTATTTAGTGAATATTATAAGATGATTATGAGAACGTGATTTTAGCACCCCTTTATAAGTTTGATGAAGTGCAAATGAAATTGATTATTGACCAAAAGAACAATTGAAGCAGAATCTATTTCTTTGAATATCAAAACTATTAGATAATCTTTTTTATATGAGAATCATCCTACCCCCCATTTTAATGCAAAAAACACCCGTCTCATTTAATGTAAAAATATGAAATCATACATACTTATGTAGCTATTTCATGTGAACTTTGTGTGTAGGTATTCAAGCTACAAACATCGCAGTTCTCTGAGAGACAGAAGCCCACCATGGTATGCTGGAATACGTATCTTATATCTCGATTATTACTGAAATACTGGATAAGTGGCACAGATGGCTGCGCAGACGAATAAGCCTCAAAATGTTTAAAACACATAGCAAGAGGACTTAAACGAGAATGAACAAGAACGTTAAATTAATGTAGTGGTTGGATATGCAATATAAAATCAGATAAGCCATACTAGAGAAACGTTAAAAGCAGATCTTGAGGTTGAATATGTAGTGCATGGTTTGTCAAGTTCTGCGTGCGTTGGTGCAAGCACTTTTAAGCGATTATTTTTATCTATTCATGTGTTGTACATGTATATGTTTGGTGATGGTTCTGAGATGTCAAGGATTGTCTATATGAATATTCAGTTACTGCCTTTTGACATCTTGATGATGTTGGCCTTCCTGTGCAGGTCACACTTTTTACTGCTAATGGAGAAAATTGAGAAACAAAGTGCACTTTCTATCTGATCTCTATTCTGACCAAATAGTTGCAAGCTTTTCTAAGTGCCATAAAAAACCTCACTCTTCAGGTAAATTATATATCTCAAAATTCTGCAATGATACTTAATCCGCTGATATATGTTTCCATAATTTTATATATGTCCTAAAATTTTGTGCAAAAGGGTAGTAGATTGAAGTTGAAGCTCGCTGCTCATACGTCGAATGTGCACGAGATGTTGAATTCATGGATGTAATGCTCAATCTGGAATTAAACAAGGAGCCTCTGTAAAGGTTAAGAATTTTTAAGCATTCACAATTGTCATCCTGTGATCATACGTGTGTAGTATTCATTCAATGGTAAACATGCATATACCACCATCCTACGATAGGATTTTATTCGCGCTGAGATATAATCTTTTTCCTGAAATCTAATTGACAATTTACCAAAATCGCTCTCGGATGGCCCGGAAGTGTTTTAAGTAATGTGTATATAACTTTCCTTAAGTTATTTATTACGTAATATAATGTAAATTTCTTAGTATCAATTTTCACATAAAGCATGATTTCGTTATTCTCAAGAGAGTGAAATGATTTATCATTCACCTTTTATTTCAGCAACTATCAAGGTAAACATTTTGTTTTGGCAGATCTTGCTTTATTGACTCAAAATAACTGCGCCTCTTTAATATATATCCATTATATAACTCTTATTATGTATATTCAAACCAAGTCTTTTCTAAAAGTGGCATGGTTAAAACCATGGCTTAGAGGTCTGCAATAGTGGAAATTTGACAAAATGTTTAGTTGTTATAACTATTGATTTTGTAAGTAAGTCTAACCAGAATGGGTCGGTACAAGTTTGGGCCTTGCAGAGTAACATAATGATCCATCAAACCAACCACCACCATCTCAAGGTGGCAAGCAGGTGGCAAAACAGCACGTGATTCAGCAAATCATTCCGGATATTAATAACTATGTTGGTGGTGGTCGAGGACCAAAGCCGTCAGTTTCTGGGGAGCGTAATGGGAGTGGGAGTATAAGGTATGGAAACATGACCCCAGCAGCATAAGCTTCACCCCGTGCCCACACAAATGGATCGACCCCAACTGTGCCAACCATAAGTAATAACTTTAAGTTCAGAAAGCACGTGTATTTGCGCTAGACAGGTACTAAGCTTTTTTTTATTGTATGCCTTATATACACACATAACTAAACTGAAAATAGCCTGATAGATTTTGTAATAGGTTTCTACTGTATAGTTTAGTTACAACTTTACAGTTTCAAATCTATATGATAATGTTATCTTTTGTTAATGATGATGTATATAGTTAATCAGATGATGATGCTTCTATCATGAGTATGAAAGTTTTTGCTAAAATTCATGGCTATTGAAAGAACCCTCCTATTTGAGCATTAGTTTGGCACTCACTGAAATAAATTACGCAGGGTGATGTTCAAGTGGATACTTGGGTACGATAGCTGCATCTGGGAAACATGGAATGTGCAGTGATTGGCTAATCCTTGATAGCAAAATAGGCGAGATTTTAACAAGAGCTTCAAGGTTTGTTAAATTTTCTATTACGATATCGTGGCTATAACAATAATATTCATAGCAGTTTTGTCTATTTATTTGCAAATTAACTTGCTGAATCTTCCGACTTACTATGTACACTTTTTTGTTTATATCATCCATAAAAGGGGTGATGATCGGTTTACTATGTGAGAAGTCTATATTATAACTAAACCATAGACTTTGGATGAACCTGCAGTAGTCACTTTTGACAGTTCTGAAGGTGGGTATTATTTGTTTTCCACAAATGTTTTTTAAAACCTTACGAATTGATTTGTTTAGAAAGTGTTTTCTTTTCCTCTTTGGAGCCATCTGTAGGCATGCGTGCTCTTAGGCGTCGTAAACATGTTAGAAGTGACAACCAATCAGGTTTACAGTCGGCCCAACAAGGTACTAAACGAAGTGTTCACTGTTGTTGTCGCCTCGAGAGACTTGTCATTGAGGGATCTGCTTCTTTCCCAGAAGCTCTCATTGCAAGTCTCCCTGTTGAAGTTTGTAATGGAAGCAGTCAAGTTGTGGGTTAATTTGTAGCCAATCCCACATGTTGGGAGAAAACAAGGACGTATATTTTCAAACTTTGACTAGCTTAGAGATCCTGACATGTAAGTTACTTTAAGAACAGTTTTTTATCATATAAATGTGTGCGGTTTTTTATTTCAGAAAGAGCAGGAGAAACGATGGAACCTTCTTTTGAAAGTTAATAATTCTTCTATTTAATTCCATATTATTTTTTTAATAGTTCATGCATTATTAAGATGTTATACTATTTGCATATCTTAATAAAAAAAGTGATTGAACAGGGTGCAGCTCATGATGGGTTTCCTATTGATTGTGAAGGTGATTGGCCATTAGCAGAATACTTAGGTTTGGAATGGATGTATAGTTCATATTGTGTTCTAGAATTTGCAGGTTGAAGTTTCTGATAGAGAACTTTTTTTGCTTAAAAAGGTTCCTGGGCTACAATCCAGGTTACCAAACAACAGCTTATATTAAACCCCTTAATTGTTTTTAGTATGTATTTCTTCTTTTGATTACATAAACTTTTACTTATACAGGTCAACAAGCTTTCACAAGTATGTTAATATTTTTCATATATATTCATTTCTAAGCGTATCAAGTTTTACCTCTTTAATAGCATCGTTAACAATGTCTATTGAGATCAAAATTATCAACTGAAGTTTAGATTCAATACGTTGTTGTGTTAAGATATATGAGGTGTCTCATCAAAATTTTTGGTTGAAATTAGTTTAAGAAATTCTAGTTAATCAGTTATGGATCAGGCCAGGTTTGCAACAGGGCCAATAAATGCCGTTGATCAACCATTTATTTTATTGGAAGCCGTGTGGTCGTCTGCCTAAGATCTTTGTAAATGTTTATAGTATGTCGGTTTATAGAATATAGAACATGCTATCTTCGAACATGAAAAGTGTAAATAGATACTGAATAAAAAGAATGTAACATATATAAAGAGACATGGCAAGTTAATCTCTCCTTCTACAGTGTGTTGACACTATTGAGGGTGAGAACACTATTGTTAAATTCATTTTGTTTCACTTGCAACTTGGACACGCTCTCAGCATAAGATGAGATATTCTACCTTCTGTATATCATACTGAAATTGCTAAACTACAAGTGCAGGCATGGAAACTGTTTTACACTAATGTTCTTACTCCGTATCATAAAAATAAAACCTTTCAACATTAAGATTTCAATACTCTAGATATGTAATTACTTTCGAGCAAATGATTTATCTGCCTGGCTGTTCTTGACACTCTTTGTAGTTATGGACAAAATGAACTAACCCATCATCTATTGATGCAAAATGTAGAGGGGAAAAGAAGACCAATGTCAAGGATTGGTTTATCCTTAAACTAAGTGCTGATGCACAGTCATTGAAGGCTACAAGTAAATGCCAAGCTGAGATCATGAGGCATTCATTTTTTCTTTCTAGATAGTATATCCTTTGGTAAAATTTATTTCTTCTGTCGGGGCAGATTGGAGAGCTTATTTTTGGCTACCTTTTATCTCTTTGATAATAACCATTCATTTACAGTTTACAGTTTACTTGGTTTTAGTAGCAGTCAAGGGTACATCATTGGTTCAACCCACCGACGATCTTTTTTGGTTTGAACGCCCTCAGCTTCTCCTCTATCTCATTCAATTTGGCCACTTTTAGGTTCATATTTGTCTGAAAATGTGATAATCAGGTGGGTTCAAAGGTAAGCTTCTTTATATTCACTTATTTTTTATTCTTATTTTTATTCTTATTTTTATTATAAAGGTGTATAAGATGCAATGTTTTGTCATGGTGAGTCCTTAAAACCCAATTTACGGACTTTGTACAGGTAAAGGGTGTTTGGATATATGTTGTGAAGAATAATGGTTACATTCTTCTCATGTAAACAATGAAGATGATCTACTACAAGCTGTCGTAGTTCAACCGTGAGTGTGGATAAATAGCATGGTGAGTGAGTTCTAACCCAGTGATTATTTGTTGGCCCATATCCGATCACTTTATATCATGTTGTATTGGAAATTAGGTATGACTCCGAAGATGTTTTTTTTTCAATTATTGGATTACGGGCAAATGTACTTTACTTTGCTAGCATAACATAATGTATTTAGTTGTTACTATTAATATGTACATACCCATATTATTTAGCATACATGTTAAACTACTTTCAGATTATAGCTTTATCATCAATTCAGCGCCATGTATAGTCTAAATCTTTAATCAGTCACAATTATCACTTACAGTTTGAGCATATGGCAACTATTTTTTTGTGTAACACCTAAAGCTAAAGCACAAAGAGCAAATGTTTTAAAACAGATTTAAACAAGCAAAGAAGCGGCATGCCCGTTGAACAATTTCTGGAAAGAACTTAAAAAATATCCACTCAATAAAACTACAGACATAAATCCGTCCACCTAAGCTCATCCTCCAAATATATGATGGTGAGGCTTCTGATTTGAAGCCTACAAAGCTTATTGTACCAAGGTTTGAGTATTTGCTGAAACTAAATGTTGTTTGTGTTGGTATTGAGGGATCGAATGATGGGTCAGAGATTAATCTTATGCAACCTCTTTCCAGATGATGCAGGACTCGAGCTTCCTCATCTGATGATGGGGGCTTAGATTTTTTTTTTGAACGGCAGATGGGGGCTTAGATATTTTTTTCTTAATGCTTACAAAGCCATGAAGTCCTTTACTAATAGCTATTGTCTTATCATGTACAACTGCAATTTTGAAAATGGCACATTTATGCAAGTTGGAGAATCGTTTCCTATAAGTGATGGTTCTACGGATGTGTGGTGGGTAGGTTGGTGCTATGTTCTGTTGAGGATGTCAACAAGAGTCATCGAGGTGTATTGAATTAACATAATATTCAATATCATCAACCAATATTGTTATGTACAGCGTGTCTGTATGATAACTTACAATAATTGGACTAATAATGTTTGTGTGCAACAACCTAATTGATAGAAATGCATTATCAGGTGAGGTGCCATTGAACATCAATGTGCAATTTTAATAAACCCTTTAAACTTACAAAAACAGGAAACCAACAATTAAAATTGAGGAATACTTTGGCATAGTAGTTTGAAGGTTGGTACTTAGATTGTAGTCTCGTGATGTTGCATACTTTAATACTAGCATGGTACCCGCGCAATGAGACGGCGAATACTCGATGATAAGTTTTGGGCGAACAAATGTTACACTCTTATCGTCAAGTTTGTATTTTAATTAGTGTTAAAGTTGTCCAAAAATTGAATAAAAATAAACCCATTAAAAATAAAAAAAATAAAAAGTTATAAATATATGTTAAAATGGGTGTTGAATTAAAGAGCAAAAATTTTAAGAAATATGGTGAACTTAGATTTTGAAAAAAATAATTAAATAAAAAGATATTTTCAATTTAAAATTTAAAATTATTTTTTAATAGGTTGTTGTAAAAGTTTGTTACAAATGGTTGTTGGCTTGGTTCATGATATATAATATGGGAATGACATCAATAAATTGCTTTATTTAGTAAGAAAAAGTGTGTTAAAATTCAGGCTTGCTTTTTATAGGAACTCCCAAATACTTTATATATTAGTATAGATATAGATTATAAGGTACATGGTTCTTTATGAAGACATATAAGGTGTATAAGGCTGGATGATAAGCAGGGACGGAGCTAGGGGTTCCCGCGGGTGCCCGTGACCCCTATGAATTTTTTCTTTGTAGTGTTAATTTGTGAAGAAAACATCGATTTAATCTAAATGCATCTTAAATGTACCCAGTCAATCGGGACGTGTTTCTACCCTTCGTTTTAATTTATTTTTTACATATGTTATATTAAGGTTCAAAAAATTTATGTACCCGGTAATATTTCGTCCTGGCTTCGTCCCTGATGATAAGGTTCAAACGTGGTCTCTCATAGTTAGAACAAGTAGGTACTTTAACCAACCTTGAAGGTTTGCTCTTATTTCGTGATTTATAAACCACAATATTACAATGATAGAAAACATAGAATCATTTTATTAGTATCTCTAATTAGTTGCTCTCAAATAACATTTATTAAAACATAAAGATTAAATCCTCGCTATCTTATAAATTTCCACCAATATGGCTTTCTCACCTAAAATCAATGTTTTGAAATCCATTTTTAATCGATCCGGTCGAGTCACCGGGTCCGGGTCAGCCCGGGTCGAACCGGGTTAACCCGGTTTTCTAAAAAAATAATTTATTTTCTTAGTTTTAATATTTATATATAAAAACCATAAAAACATCCGTATATTAAAAATATAATTTTTTTACCAATCAATATAATATGTAAAAATAAAATTTCATCGCAGATACGTAAAATTTACATTTTTTCTAAAAAACCCGAAAAAATCAAAACTCGGTCGGGTCTCAAGAACGTGGTTGACCCGGGTCACCCCAAACCCGACGGGTCTAGCCGGGTTTCAAAAATATGAAAACCAGGTCAAAATGACCTGTTTTTCCTACCAAAACGGGTCAACCGGTTGACCCGACCGGGTCGACCGATTGACCCGGCCAAGTTTAAAAACATTGCCTAAAATGGAAAAAGATATAAATTCTGTTCGAGGAGCATAAGTTTTAGGCCGTTCAAAACTATATACAAGGAGCTCATATTGGATTAGTATTTTGTTCATTATTACTACCTTCATCCTATATTAAATGTCCATCATGAAATATTTTAAATCTTTGTTGTCGAATTTTGATCATAAATATTTTTATTTGTGTTATACAATACTTGATGGAAGTTATATGAATAGATTCGGTTTTTAAAATTATTTTTATTGGTATAATTTTAATCAAATATTATATAATACAAATAAATATATTTATAGTCAAAGTAATATAAAAAAGATTAAAAAATGTTCAAGTAGACACTTAATATGAGACGAGGGAGTAGTACTTATGTTATACCGTTTTTGTTAATCAAGATTAGCGTGTTAATATATATCGAGATTCTAAGAAACACTGTCGATTCTCCACCCAATAAGCCATTCCAAAAACAGATAATGGTTATATCGATTAATCGTAAGTAAAAAACAAATATTTTGTTTTTACAGATACTTGAACAACTTTTGTCTCTTATAATTAATTTCTCTTATAATTAATTTCTTTTTGGTTTTAATAAATTAATTTCTTATATTTATAATTGATTTCCTTTACTTATCAAATTTCATCAAAATCATTTACTTTTAAAACCATATGTTTACCGATTCACATATATATAAAATAAATAAATTTATTATCACATTTTATGTTTTCATGATTGCTTGTTTTCACAATAACAACTTAATTTTTAATTACATTTTAATTTTGCCAAATAAAAATTTAAACGATAATCAGAAGACATACCCGTCCATCGGACGGATTTTGCAACTAGTATATATATATATATATATATATATATATATATATATATATATATATATATATATATATATATATATATATATATATATATATATATATATATATATATATATATATATATATATATATATATATATATATATATATATATATATATATATATATATATATATATATATATATATATATATATATATATATATATATATATATATATATATATATATATATATATATATATATATATATACTAGTTGCGTAACCCGCCCAATGGGCGGTTCGGTTTGTAAATCCTCTACTAAAACAATGTTTGTCATTTAGTTTTAATGGTTGTCGTGTTTGTCTAAATAAAATATATTCATTATTTTCTTACTTTTGACTTTTGACAACGGGACATATTGTTGTCCGTGTGACTCTTGGCATGAACGGAGAAGAAGAAAAAAATCTAAACAATGAATCTTCAATCTCTTTCTTTTGTTAACAATATTTGTTGTTGAGTTTGAATAATTGTCGTCTTTGTCTAATCAAAGAACCTTCAATCATTTTTTGTTCTTAACTGTTGACGCAACGACATATAATTGTTTGTGTGAAAATACAGGCTTTGTTTGGTAATAGCCAAACATAATTCAGTTACATTGATTTCCATTCTTGCTTAAAAATAATCTATCTTCCAAATGAACTTGAAAATTAACCTAAACCAAGTTATAAAAAAAGTTTAATAATATATATCTTTTTTAGTTAAGGGGATTAGGTACCCGATGAATATATGAATATAATATACGCCAGGGATAGATGTATGTTGAGATTATGGGGTCCGCTGCCCCCCATGGCTAGTCTGATAGGATGAGATTTTTAGTGTATTTTTTTTTATTTCGATCTTTTTTCGAAAGCGCCCCCACTAAAAATTAAAATTGCTCCCCACCATATAGTAAATCCCAACATTTAACACTTTAACACCTTATTAATCCGTAATTTGTAAGTAAAAATACTCGACTTATCTTTTCGATACTATTTTTTTCACATTTTATTGCTATTGTAATAAAAGATATATTGCCACAATCTTATTTCCTAGTTCCGTCACTGGTGTACGCTAAAAGAGATAGCGGGAATGACTCGAATCTAAACCAATGGCAACAAAGCTCCTGCCAAGAGTCGAAACATCCTTCAATTACCCGCAACAACAAAAAATGTATAAAAGACATGAACTAAAAAAAGTAGAAATATTTAAATCCGTCAACGGGCTGGTAAGTTTGTTGGCGTAGATCGATTTAGCGTCCTAACCCGCCAAATGGACGGGGATTGTTTCTTTTATTTGGATGATTAAGCTTTATGTGTTTTTATTTTTAACATTTTGTAATTTTAGCCTGACGTATATTTAAATCATAGTTTATGCTTAATCAATGTTTACATGTTTTTTTAGTTCTTTTTTAAATATTTTGTTTAAGTTTGGATTTTATTAGTCGCTTACAAATGCATATTAGTTCATTTTGAAATCCTTAGTCTAAAATCATAAAGAAAATGGATAACATTAAATATATTTTATTTTTTACATATTTTTTATAATTTAAATATGTCTTAAACCGTTAAATATTAAACGAAAATAATTATATCATCACGACGAGCATTTAATTATCTTTCTATCAATATGCACTATGATATACTTTCGAAGAAAAAAAAATCATTTTTTTCTTCTTGTTAAAATTTACGTGAAATGTGATATATGATATTACTGTTTCATCATATATGATAACAGTGTTAAATCATATATGATGGTTTCTATCATATATATAATAGGTTATATCTTATATGATACGTTATATCATATATTATACTGGTGATACATCATATATGATATTAGTATCATATATGATCATTTTCAAAAACGTGAAAAAAATGAAAAAAAATTCTTTTGTCAGAAGTGTATTATTATATAGCATATCAATAGAAAGATAATTAAATCTTTTTTGCAACGATATGTTTTTTTCGCATAACGATTAACGGTTTAAGAGATATTGATGTTTAAAAAAAGATGATGAAAATATATATTGTGTTTAATCTTATCCATTATATTGAAATGCATATGAAAGGGGGAGATTGGTCCCTTAATATACAAATAAAGGTTAGTATCAAAATAAACTTAAATCAATCATAAAACCAAAATATAGGATAATAAAACAAAAAACAAAATAAAAAAATGTTAAAAATCAAAACTCGGCCCAGAACCGGTACAACCGGCCGAATCGACCCGAGTTTCAAAAGACTGGTTATTAAGATATGCATACACATTGACTTTGAATACGATCATTTTCTCACATATAAATTATGGGAGAACATATGATATACATAATACATATGCAGATTGCAGATTAGTTAAAGGTTTACGTAGTGCACTATAAAAACATATGTTGTATAATTAATGGTCCCTTTGTTTTAAAAAAACAAAAATAATGGTCCCTTTGAGAGTTTTGAAGTGAATCCAAAGTAATATAGTATATTCTAAAACACCAAACGAGAAAAGTAAGTAAAAAATAAGTGCTCTTGGAGAGATGATAGTCAATCAAAAGAAATTCGCAAATCACTGGTTTTTGGAGGCTTGCAGAAAATTAGCATAGATCTGATAACAATACCTTTATTAAACAAATCCACTGAAGCTAATCTTTAACAAATCTGAAGATGAGTCATAAATAAACAATAAAAAAAAATACTAACTCACTATTTAATTAGACAGTTAATTTACCTGCTTAGGTTGCAGTTCAGTCATGTTGAAGTGCAATTTTCCCACATATAGCTTTCGATCATCTGCATAAATATGTGAGTTATGGTGTTAGGACCATTGGGATAGTTAATTGTAATAGGTAGACTAGGAGGTATGTAGTTCCTCCTGGTCATAGTAGTAGTAGGAGCAAGTCGTGCTCCTGGTCCTAGTTAAAGTCAAACTTTATTATTTATTTATTATTCTGTTAGGATATGCATGAGATATGTTAGGAAAGGATATGCATATCAGTTTTACACGTTTTGTTTAATGATGTATTAGGGTTTCTTGTAGTATAAAAGGAACCTTAGGCAGAAGGGTTAGACACACCTTCATCAAACGTAATTCTAGTCATTATCAATATTAGAAATCCTTAGAAAGGATCAAGTCATTATAGTTATTCTGTTCTTCTTTATAGTATTTGTATTCCGCACTTATATTGTGTATAGAGTCTCTCTGTGAATAGACTTGTGATTAAAGAAGTCGTTCACCGTTCCTGACAGGCTGTAAGATCCACATCTAGTGGACCCAACAAGTGGTATCAGAGCCTGGGAGAGTCTTTGTACAAGAAGAATCAATTTTTCTTATTACTAACATTTTTGTTTAATCATGTCTGCCTCAAGTTCTACTAAAACAGCTGAAGATAGCACTCCTAAAACTCTGCAACCTCAGCAGATCGTTGCTACGATTTCCAACACAAATGGTAAGTTTCCTCTTTTGAAAAAGGACGAGTATGATAGTTGGGCAAAGATGGAATGGTGGATCACCAACACTGATCAAGACCTTTGGAAGGTTATTCTGAATGGGAACAGCAGGAAACTGACTGGAAGAGAAAAGAATGGTAATATTACTCTTCTTGACCCTAAAACTCATGAAGAAATCATAGCCATTCAGAAGGAGGTCAAAGCAAAAACTATTTTGCTTCAATCCCTTCCTGATGATCACATGGGTGACTTCTACCATTTGGATGATGCTAGAGAGATCTGGAATGGAATAAAAGCAAGGTTTGGTGGGAATGAGGAGTCAAAGAAAATGCGAAGATCCATGCTGAGAGATGAATTCACAGAATTCAAAATCTCAGAAACTGAAGGTATTCATCAAGGGTATGACAGGTTCAAAAAGATATTGAGCCAGTTGAATCAACTTCGGTCGAAACCTGACGATGGTGATATTAATGCAAGATTTCTTAGAGCCTTACCTTACTCATGGAATCAGGTGGTAATCTCTCTAAAAGCAAAAGGTGGGCTTGGCTATCTCAACTTTGATGATTTATTTCATAAGCTCAAAACTTTTGAACCTCATGTGAGAGGATATTCAAGTGATTCTTTTCCGACTCCTGCTAATTCTGCCTTTGTGAGTTCTATGGCATCCAGTCCCATGTCTTATGCTAGTAGTCCAAGCAATACTGTGTCTTCTCAACATACTTTTCAGCATACTTCTGCTCCTGAACCAACAGCTAAGTCTGGTAGCATGGTAGAAGATGTTCTTCATTCTTTTGTTGCTGACGTTGATGCTCAACAACAACTTGCTTTTGATGACTTCAAACAGGTTGATAAACTCGACTTGGATGAAATGGATCTCAAATGACAGATGGCCATGCTCACTCTTAGGATTCACAAGTTTGAGAAGAAAGCAGGACGTAAATTTAATTACAACCCACGAGAGCCAGCAAGGTTTGACAGAAGCAAGGTTTGATGCTATAACTGCCAACAGCAAGGTCACTTTTCAAGGGAATTTCCTAACAAGAATGACCAGGAGAAGAGCAGATATTCAGCTTTTAAGGTTCAGGAGGTAAAGGATGACAAGAAGGCATTGGTATCTGTTGACTCTATGGTCAACTGGAATGATCATCAGACTACTACATTCGAATCAGCTGAGTCCTCTACTGACGTGTTTGCAATGATTGCTGGGAATCTATCTGATGCAGAGGAAGCAGACGAGTTTGCTCTTATGGGCATCTCACCTCAGGTACAACATTGTCCTCTTGGTTGTCACGATAAATATTCAAAATTGTTGTCCCAATATAATGACTTAAATGATCAGAATGATAAGTATTTTTTAGAGGTTCAAGCCTATAAGGCTTCTTTAAACACATTGGAACAACAAAAGAGGTGGCTTCAAGATACTCAACGTGAGTATGAGGATAAAATTAGGATACTGAGCATCGATTTAGAAAACACAACAAATATGCTTAAATACACAGAAAAGGTAAAAGATGACAGTATCAAAGAAAAACAAGAGATGAAAGAAAGATTAGATGCTACAATATTGAGATTTGAAAAATGGCAAAAGGCACCTAAAAATCTTTCAAAATTAATCAATAGTAGCATGTCTGATAGGACTAAAAGAGGGTTAGGATTTGATAAATATATTGATTAAGAAGATGTGTTTGATTTATCTTTTTCGAGTGTCTTTGATGCCGACAAAGAGGAAGAGGGAGAACCTAGTTACAATAGGTTTAAACCAGCAGCAGCAATGCATGCTGTCCCTCCACCTCTTACTGGAACTTTCATGCCCACTTCTAGGCATAATGACTTGGATGGATCACAGATGCATGAGTCCCCAAAAAGTTCTACTAATTCTAATGACTTTGTCTCGTGTACTTTCAGTGACAAAGCCAGTGACTCTGCATCAAGTGGTTCAAGTGAAGAGTCGAGACCTACAAGTTCCAAGTCGAATGATCAAGCTGCTACTGGTGCTAGGAAGTGTGAAGAAAGAGCTACTTTTAATTAAACAGTGTCTAGTCCTGGTTTATTGAGTCCTAGGAAGATTGATTCTCCTAGAATTGTGTGTAATAAAGTTAGCAGTATGAAACAATGTCTTCTAATAAAAGGTCGGTTAAAACATGTTTTGTTTGTGGAAGTGCATTTCATTTGATTAAAGATTGTGATTTTTATGACAAACATTCTTCTATTCATCAAGCATTTCCTGCTCCTGGTCCACCAGGAGTTGTTCCATATTCTTCTAGAAGACTCAATCCAAGTGCTAAATCGTTTTCTTCTTCTAGAAGGACCTCTCCATTAGCTTCTGATCATTGGAGAAACATTGGATTAACATCGAATAGAACAACCTGTAACTATTTTCAGAATTTTAATCCAATTTATCCACATAATTTTGACCACATGTATTTTGGATTGGGAAATTTGGGAACTGCTGTTAAGCCCTCAGCAGGTTGTTCTTGGTCAAACAATAATACCAATATGATGAATAGGTAACCAAAGAACAACGGTGGATCTCATCAATCTTCTTGGCTATCTACTAAAGATCCACAAGGCAGGCTCAAACCTGAAAAGGTTTGGGTCCCCTTAAGACACTAACATTTGCATCTTTATTATCTTGTTTTTGTAGGTTACTCCATACCAAGATCATACTCTAGGAATTGTTGATAGTGGATGCTCTAGGAGCATGACAGGAAATAAAAGTCTTCTATCTAACTTTGTACCATTTCAAGGCGGCAAGGTCTATTTTGGTGGAGGTGAAGGCAGGATCACTGGCAAAGGAACAATTCAGACGCCCAATCTTAATTTTGAGCAGGTCTACTATGTGGAAACACTTCAACACTTCAACTTGATATCTGTCTCTCAGATTTGTGACAAGAAGCAGTTTGTCCTCTTTACGGATACTGATGCACTTGTGCTATCCAAAGACTTTAAACTTCCGGATGACTCACGGGTTCTACTCAGAATCCCTAGAAGATACAATCTCTATAGGATCAAGCTGAATGAAGTCAACCCTACTGGTCAACTAGCATGTTTGGTTGCTAAAGCCTCAGAAGATGAAGCCACTCAACGGCACAGAAGGATGGGACATATGAACTTCAAGACCATTCACAAACTAGCAAATATGAACCTGGTCTCTGGTTTACCTCCCAAGTCATTTAGAAATGATATTAATTGTCTTGCTTGCAGCAAAGGCAAACAACATAAAGCATCCTTCAAGGCCATTACTGCTCTCAGCCTCATAACTGAACCATTGCAGCTACTACACATGGATTTATTTGGTCCTACCTCTATTAGGAGCATTGACCACAAATAATTCTGTCTGTGGTAACTGATGGATATAGCAGGTTTACGTGGGTTTTCTTCATGGCTGCCAAGAGTGAGACCTACTCAATTCTAAAAGATTTTATTACCCTTAAAGAGAATCAGTTGTCCAAGAAGGTTAAAGGTATTCGATGTGATAATGGAACCGAGTTCAAAAATAAAGACCTCATAGCACTTTGTAATTCTAAAGGCATCAAAAGAGATTATAGTGCAGCAAGAACTCCTGAACAGAATGGTGTGGCAGAAAGAAAGAACAGGACTATAATAGAAGCAGCAAGAACAATGCTTGCCGATTCCAAGCTTCCAACCATGTTCTGGACAGAAGCTGTTAATACTGCAAGTTATGTTTTGAATAGAGTTTCTATTACAAATCCTCACAAGAAGACTCCTTATGAGCTCCTGACAGCCAAAGTTCCATATATTGCTCATTTGAAGCCATTTGGGTGTCCTGTCACCATTCTGAATACTAGTGACTATTTGGGGAAATTTGATGGCAAGGCATATGAAGGATACATTGTGGGATATTCAGCTCACTCTCGGGCTTATCGTGTCTACAATCTCCAAGCCAAGCGAGTAATTGAAACTATAAATCTCAGGTATTTTGAGGAGAAGTCAAACATCCAAGGCAAGGGTCCTGAATGGTATTTTGATCTTGATTATCTTAGTGATTCATTAGGATATTTTCGTTTCAAAACTAACCATGATGCAGGTCCACAAGTGTTTGCAACTTCTAGTACAAGTGCTCACTCTAGTCTTTCCGACTCAGATGACGAGGATGATATTTTTGTTGTTCCATCCTATTCCACCACAGTCTCTCCTACTCCTCCTAGTGATGCAACTCCATTGGATGTATTAGATTCACAAGTAGCTCTTGACACTTTACTCAAACAACAACAAGAGGCTACTACAGCAACTGCTCAAGGTGGCTTTGTGTTTCCCTTGAATACGCCTACTGACAAAGCTGCTCCTAGTACTCCAACTACTACTCCTAGTGCTAGTTTAGCACCTATTGGCAGTCCGGCTAGTGGGTCTACTTCCCATACTAGATTCTCCAGTCCTTCCGACCTGGGGAACCATCAAAAGAAGTCTTCTACCAAGCTGGATGATATTCATAAACAACCAATAGATGGCATTTTCAACGCTGCTTCATATGATGATAACTTTGTTGGGGATCTTAATAACTTGGCACCAGAAGTGGAGGTAGCTTCCAATCCAGTGTTGCAATCACACAAAGATCACCCTACTACTCAAATCATTGGAGATCCTGGTTCTACTGTCAAGACACGCAGAATGCATAAGAAGGCCACGTCTGATCATCATGCTCTTGTGAGCTATATTGAAGATCAAAAGCGTAATAATCATACGGACTTTCAACACTGTTTGTTTGCTTGTTTTCTTTCACAGGTGGAACCTAGATCAGTCTCTCATGCTCTTGAGGATCAAAGTTGGGTGGAAGCTATGCAGGAGGAAATGCAGCAATTCTTGTTTCAAAATGTTTGGATCCTAGTTGACTTGCCGGATGGAAAGACAGCCATTGGTACCAAATGGATTCTCAAAAACAAGAAAGATGCATGGGGTATTGTGGTGAGAAATAAGGCGAGATTGGTTGCACAGGGTCATACACAACTTGAAGGCATTGACTACACTGAAGTTTTTGCTCCTGTTGCTCGGATTGAGGCCATTCGTCTGTTTTTGGCTTTTGCTTCCTATATGGGTTTTATAGTTTTCAGATGGATGTCAAGAGTGCATTTCTCTATGGCAAGATTGATGAGGAAGTTTATGTCACTCAACCTAAGGGCTTTGTAGATCCACTTCATCCCAAGAAAGTTTACAAGGTGGTCAAGGCTCTTTATGGACTTCATCAGGCTCCTAGAGCTTGGTATGAGCGTCTCTCAACTTTCTTGTTGAAACATGACTATAGAAGAGGCACAATTGATAAAACACTATTTCTTAAAAGAAACACCAAGGACATTATCCTTGTTCAGGTGTATGTGGACGATATTATTTTTGGTTCTACTAAAAATGAACGGTGTGATGAGTTTGAACAGCTAATGAAGGGTGACTTTCAAATGAGTGCTATGGGAGAGCTTACATTTTTCCTTGGTCTTCAAGTCAAGCAACAGTCGGATAGGATCTTCATAAGTCAAGATAAATATGTTCATGAGATCCTTCAGAAGTTTGACATGGATCCTCTTAGACCAACAGCAACACCTTATGAAGTTGCTAAATTCAAACTCAAGAATGAGCCAGATCCTCCGGTCAATGTTCACATGTACAGGTCTATGATTGGCTCACTAATTTATTTGACTGCATCACGTCCGGATATCATGTTTGCAGTAAGTGCTTGTTCTAGACATCAGGTGGCTCCAACAGTTTCTAACTTGAATGCAGTCAAAAAGATTTTCAAGTACATCAAGGCTCAACCCAAGCTTGGTTTGTGGTATCCTAAAGAATCGCCTTTTGTTCTTGAAGCATATAGTGATAGTGACTATGTAGGTGCTAATAATGACAGAAAATCTACTACTGGTGGTTGTCAATTTTTGGGTCGCAGACTTATTTCATGGCAATGCAAGAAATAGACGATCGTAGCTACTTCTTCAACAGAAGCTGAATATGTTGCTGCTACTAGCTGTTGTGGCCAAGTTTTGTGGATCCAAAATCAGATGCTGGATTATGGGTTCAATTTTATGAACACCAAAATTTTCATTGACAACCAAAGCACTATCTGCATTGTGAAGAATCCTGTTTTTCATCAACGTACAAAGCATATTGAAATTCGGCACCATTTTATACGGGATGCTAATGAGAAGAAGTTGATACAGGTTCTTAAAGTTCATACGGATGATAATGTTGCTGATTTGTTAACAAAAGCCTTTGATGGTCCTCGATTCAACCACTTGGTGGTTCACATTGGGATGGTCAATCCTTGAGATCTAGGATTGAGGGGAGGCTAAGCCTAAGGGGAGGCTTAGTGTACATATTTATTTGCACAGACTAACATATTGGTAGATTATAACAACATATTGAATGGGTTCTGGTGGTGTGTGTTACTCCTAGCGGAGGTTCTTGTTCACTTCTGATGGTTGTCTTCATTCATGACTGGCTTCTAGTCCTTAATGGTTAGCTTCTAGTCGTTCTTGGTTGGCTTCTAGTGGATAAAAATCCTTCTTTGTCAAGTGATGGTTGACTTCTGGTCTTGGTTTGGGACACTGTTCACTTTGTTGAGTTATGCTGACCACATTCTGCTTCTAGTGTTGACCATTGTGCGCTTTGACTTTTAGTCAACGCATGCAAATTCTGGTATATATCCTCTTATTTAACTTTGGTAAATTGAGATTTGCAAATAATGTTAAAAGGGGCAAGTGGTTACTTTGCAATAACTGCCTAATTTGAAAGGGAAACCCCCATTATTAGGGGTCAATGAACAGTTACTAAGACCATTATTTATGGTCAATTAACCCCCCTTGACTCATTCCTCACAATCATAACACACACATCCGCTCCTACTCTCTCAAACCCTAACAAATCATCTTCCATTCCTTCTAATCAACATCAATGGCTGCCCTGGTATACCAACCTGCTCACAATAAGGTCTCTTATCTAGGAGATGGTCCACACCGTGATGAGTTCACTGACATTCTGGAATTCATTGAGGCTTCTAACCTCAGGTATGCTTTTACTGTGTGCCCCATTGTTTATGATAGTGTGATTCGTCAGTTTTGGGCTTCTGCTCGACTTGTGGCTGTGGTTGGTCGTCCACGTGAACTCCATGCTACCATAGATGGACGTTCTTATGTGGTTACTGAAGCTTCTATTCGGAGTTCCCTTCATCTTCAAGATGAATGTGGTGTTGTTTCCATCCACAATGCTGAGGTTTTGGAGGGGATGGCTGCTATTGGGTACAATCATGGGGGAAGTTTAACTCCCAAAAGAATCGGTTTTCCCCCCAATGGAAGCTTCTAGTGCACTTTTTAATTCATTGTTTAAGCCCCAAGTCTGGGAGTTGGGATGCTTTTCCTACTCCCTTGGCTACTGGTCTAATCTACATAGCACAGGGTAGGGTATTTAATTTCTCTCGTTATTTGTTTGATGGGATGGTTAGCAATCTGTCTAGTGTTGGTTCTAGGAAGAAATTTTTGATGTATCCTAGGTTTTTACAGCAGATACTTGTTTGTCTACCTCGTGATAGGGAGGAGTATGAGCCTTCTAAGCTTACTACTAAAGTATACTATAACATGGCTCATGGGTTTAGTGGGGAGTGGTGGCCCCTTACTGATGTAATGTTGGGCCTTGCTCAAGGTCCTCCTGATGTTGTTTCTCTGGTTGACAATGTCGAGGAGGAACCTCAATTAGGTGATGACCCAATGGAGGAGGAGCATCCTGCTGGTGGTGCACCTAATGTGGTTGTGGAAGAGCAGGTTGAGGAGGTGGTGGTTGAAAGGCCATCCACTTCCAAGGCTGCTCCTTCTTTGATGCCACATTCGTCTCCATTTGTGGATACCCCCCTCCTAGTCCTGCTCCACACTCTTCTGATAAGCCTTCTGGTGCTCGTGCTCATGATGCTGACCCCTTTATTGCTTCTGGTTCCAATGACGCCTTCCCAGACCCAAGTCCTCTTGGTGGGAAAGCGGAGGAGCCTATTACACTTACTTTTTTACTTGATCTCATGCACAGGTACCATGAACGGATTCTTTCCTTGGAAGCGGATTTGAATCAACATCGTAAGCTTACCCGAGAATTTGTTCTTCCCATGGCTGATCGGATTAAAGCCTTGGAGACACAGCAGAGGCGAAGGAAGAAGCATGTGGTTCAATCTGATTTTGATGAGGAGGTTGAAGATCTTGTGGAGGATGGTTTGAATTTGTTGACGAAGGCTGCCTTTGCTGATAAGTTGTATGATGATCTGCCGATTCCTCCTACTTCCTCCAGCATTCCTTCTCCTGCTGCTGTCCCTACACCAAAGGAAGATGTTGCTGGTCCTACTGCTGGTTCCACTGCTGTCCCATCTCATGATCCAAAGGGAAAAGCCCCCATGACTGATGCTCCCTCACCCCCTCGCAAGCGATACGCAGACAACTTGAGGAGGATAGGTAGGGTGAGGAGGCTGCTCAAAGGATGCAAGCAGAAATTGACCAAGCTGCTCGGGCTGAGGAGGAAGCTCTTCAGCAGCAGAGACGTGAACAGGTGCAGCATGATGCTATGCATTGGGATGATAGCGATTGGAGGCGGGTGTTGACTACCTCGGATTATTCCCAGTTTACTGATCTCTTGGGTTCTGATGTGAATGAGCATAATTGTATTCCTCGTGCAATGGTGTTAATGCGCAAGCAACAGTTAGCGCTTGTTGCTCAACTTCGTGAAAAACGTAAGAACAGGCCTTTGACGAAAATTGAGGAGCGAAAGCAGATGCAACAATATGTGAAGTATCAGTCGGCTGCTTATTTCACTACTGGTTGGACATGGGAGCGGGTTCGGGCATTGTCTTTTGATGAGCTGAAGGCGCTCTATGAACGAATGATCAAGCATAAGAGCACCCCAATTGCGGAACGTTTCATCTATCGTCCTCCTCCACGTGTGGTGCGTACTTCACCACCTGCTGTTGCTACTGGTTCTACATCTGATGCTCCTCTTGGTTCTGCTGCTATTCCATCGGTTGTTGATGTTTCTACTGTTGGTACCACCCCTACACCTTCGGTTGCTCCTCCTGTTTCATCTCTAGGTCCTACTACCACCACCTATACTACCACCACCACCTATGCTACCACTACCACCACCACTACTACTCCTGCTATGGCATCACCATCACCACCCGTGCCTGGTCCTCAACCTATTCCTTCTTCTGGTGCAGCTTCTGTTGATCCTTTGGTTGGGCAAGCTATTGATTCTACTTCTGTTGATCCCACTCCTGCTGCAAAGGTAAAAGTAAAGGTTGAACCCTCGCCTAGTGCTCCCACTCCTCGCCGTTCCATTCGCAAGCAGTTGGCTTGACGTGCTAGACGTGGCAAGTCTGTTCCCTATGAGAAGCGTGCTCCCGAAAATCTTATTGATGCAGCTTCCGATAGTGACTCCGACTTGCCATTGGGTAATGGTTCTCTTACTGGTTGGACGGTTATGCCTTCTACGACTCTATCGGGTACTGTCTCTCATAGGATTACTCTTAGCGATGGTTCTGTTCGGTATGCTTCGGGTTTGCAAGGTATTTTGTCCTGGGCGGATCGTAAAGATCTTATGTCATTATATGGGTTTGTGGATGCTGGTATGCCTGTTCATCCTAGTGATGTGCCCTCCTGGCCTGGTCTGCGAGTGTGGGCTTATTTGAAGATGATGCTTGACGCCCCTCCCCATGCTCCTGTTTCTGGTGTCTAGAAGGACCAGCCACAATGGGTCATCCAGCGATGGAAGTTATATGCTGGCTGTGGTGTGCATGTGTTAGAGTTGGAGTCTGGTCTTATGGTGTTCATGCTCACAGATTTGGATTATCCGTTGACGATTGCTTCGATGGAGGCCATGCTTGCTTGTCACTTGCAGATTTCTAATGCCCCTTCCGGGAATGAGTCTTCTATGGCGACTACACTGGTGGAAGGGATCCAAGCTCGTTTGCAAGCTGATAAGGTGGCTGCTTCTGGTTTGTGATATGGTTGGTTTGTAAGTTTTTATGTTTTGTGTTTTTTTGTTTATCTGTTCATACTGTAATTCTTTTCACCAATATGAATAGTGATTGGTGACTTTCATTCATTCTAGTTAAAAAAAATGTTAAAAAAAAACAAACACATATACTTTTTATATAATATCTGCTTATACTTTAAACACATCCTGGATTTTACACTTGTGCATAATATACCATCTGCTGATTCAAACTTTGGGTTCATGTTGCTGATTCACACTTGTGCTGGTTGCTTGTTTCATCTGGTGTTGGACTTAGTCCTCACAACAAATGGTCCTCAACTCACCATGTCTCACCGACAAGAAAGAGTTGATTCACTTTGAGGGTACGGCTCCTGGTGTGATTCTCAAATCCGTTGATGGTTGCTAGGTTACCCAAAACTGGATGGTTTTCACTTGCCATGGTCCTAGACTGAAAAGTGGCTAATCCAAGGGGTACGGCTCTTGGTAAAGATTTTATCAAATCCGTTGATAGCTGTAATAGCTTGCTTAAAGCTATAGTGTTTTCAACTCACCGATACTTCATTGCTAAGAGTTGGCGAGTCCAGAGGGGTACGGCTTCTGGTAAAGACCTATCAAATCCGTTGACGGCTGTGATGGTTTGCCTAAAATCATCAGGGTACCCCCACTCACCATTGATTCACGTTCTAAGAGTTGGGCTGGGTTCTGGTCTCCCAGGGTGATGCTTATTCCACCAGAAAGACTGGCTAGCCCAAGAGCGAGCAGCTACTTGGTAAAGGCTCATCAAATCTGCTCATGTTGCTGTAAAGATTCAACACGATGATGATTTGTTTCAAGCTTTAGAGAAGCTTCTAGTGTTCCATGTTGCGGCGGTTCTTATGTTTCTTATCTTGCTGAAGCTGTTGTTTCTTTTGCTGTTTCAATCCTCAAGCTTTATTGAACGTTTTACCAGGAAACTTGAACTCAACAGGTCAAATTCAAGTTTAGGGGAGGATTGTTAGGACCATTGGAATAGTTAATTGTAATAGGTAGACTAGGAGGTATGTAGTTCCTCCTAGTCATAGTAGTAGTAGGAGCAAGTCGTGCTCCTGGTCCTAGTTAAAGTCAAACTTTATTATTTATTTATTATTCTGTTAGGATATGCATGAGGTATGTTAGAAAAGGATATACATATCAGTTTTACACGTTTTGTTTAATGATGTATTAGGGTTTCCTTGTAGTATAAAAGGAACCTTAGGCAGAAGGGTTAGACACACCTTCATCAAACGTAATTCTAGACATTATCAATATTAGAAATCCTTAGAAAGGATCAAGTCATTATAGTTATTATGTTCTTCTTTATAGTATTTGTATTCCGCACTTATATTGTGTATAGAGTCTCTCTGTGAATAGACTTGTGATTACAGAAGTCGTTCACCGTTCCTGACAGGCTGCAAGATCCACATCTAGTGGACCCAACATATGGTTTGAGGTGAATATAAATATGAATGAGAAAAGGTCGTATATTTTGTTAAATCCGTATTTTAGGGTTTGAGGTGAAGATATAATGAGAAAAAAATCGTATCTTTTGTTAAATCCGAATTTCATGGCTAATATAAAGCCCGAAATAATGAAGATAAAAATATATATATACTTTCCAAAATAAAAAATTCTTCCGATTAAAAAGATATAATTTCCAAAATATAAATTAAATATAATTATAACCAATGAGGTGTTTTTAAATATGTAGCCAATGAAATAATGTCACATAGGATATGACATGGCGCATTTTATTTTCCTATGTCAAACTTAGCCCCATATATATATATTATACATATATACATATACATACATACATATATATATATATATATATATATATATATATATATATATATATATATATATATATATATATATATATATATATATATATATATATATATATATATATATATATATATATATATATATATATATATATATATATATATATATATATATATATACATATATATATATATACATATATATATATATATATATATATATATATACATATATATATATATATATATACATATATATATATATATATATATATATATATATATATATATATATATATATATATATATATATATATATATATATATATATATATATATATATATATGTATATATATATATATATATATATATATATATATATATATATATATATATATATATATATATATATATATATATATATATATATATATATATATATATATATATATATATATATATATATATATATATATATATATATATATATATATATATATATATATATATATATATATATATATATATATATATATATATATATATATATATATATATATACTAGTGGTAAAACCCGTCCGATGGACGGGTATGACTTTTAATTATCTTTTAGTTTTCTTTTTTAGTAAATATTTGTTTGTAATGTTCGATTGACGGATATCACTTTTGATTGTTGTTTAACTTTTTTTATTTGGATGGTTACGACTTGTGATTATTGTTTGCTTTATTTCTTTAGTGAAATATGTTTTCTATATAAATATACTTTTGAGTATGAGTGATGATTTGTACACTCTAAAAGTTTATTTGCACACTCCAAAATATGTTTGTCATGACTATTATACCCTTAATACATGTACACACCACTAAATGGTGTAGGGATATAAATGTCAAGACACATATAATTTGAGTATGAGTTATTAATTATTTTAGTATATTAGTGTGATACTATGAGGTATTCTTTTATTTTTTATACTTTTTAGTATATTAGTGTGAGATGATTTTGTGCTTAATTGTTTTGTATGTTATTTTTTTTATGCTCCAAGACGATGTTTGTGTAAACAAAAAAAATTATATTGGATTTTTTGGTTTTTAAGATCACACATATGATGCTTTTCATTTGGGTTTCATCCTTTTTTAACCATACACATAGCTAAAAATATTTATTGATAATTGAGTGTTTGGTTTATTCAAGTATCAAGGTTTTTAAAAAATTACTTCTTTCATCTTAAAATTATTATCCACAAAAAAACATACAATTTAAAACAAATACTACTTTACAGCTTTCTCTCTTATTTTTTGTATAAAGACAGTTTTAGTTTTAACCAATTAATTTAAAAAATTTAAAGTTTGTAATTATAATACCAACTAAAGATAATATAGTAATTTCGATCTAAACTTTCTATGTATGTCTACAAGTGGAAAATTAATTTAGGACAACCGGAAAAAAATATGTACCGTAAATTTGAGACACAAGCAGCATCTAATAAATATATACATAAATTATTGCTACACATACATGTGTTAGAGTGAGACGCTCTTGTCTTAAATTTGTGATATTATAGAAAACATAGGTGACATTCCTAGACATATGTGTAAATACGAATTACAACTTGCCATAGTAGAACGGTAAACCTACACTCTTTTTGGCTATTACTATACAAATACATATCTTTAAATTTATTTATTATGTACTTGTACATCTATACTAAAAGGTTAATAATAAGTACGCTCAATTTTAATGATGTAGGATAAAGTGAAGCAAATGTTAAATGTTGATCAATTCTTGAAAATAAAAGTATCAATTACATGATGCTTATCCTATAATAAATCCATTAAAAAATTGAACAACATGAGAATATAGTGAAGTCTGTTCAAGACCTCATTCTAATCTTTTGGGCTGCAAAAAGATTTCGTCCAATGAAAGATGAGGACTTCGACCATGAACATGTTACAGATCTGTGCCACTATTGACTGCACCATCAACCTTCGCTCTAAATTATGCCATGAGGAACATTTGCTAATAGCCTGGCTAACTTCCATGTAAATGCATGACTCAATTGAGTTCTTAATAACCTCGTGAGAGTATCTTCGAAGTGGTAATTACCATTTACCAGACCTGACTACCACATATGTCCATATACATGTCAAAGGATACATTGTCACCAAAACATAATCACTAATGAGTTACAAATATGATATTTAAACGCATGACTTCCCTTTTGACTACAATTAACACGAAGCTCCAATCAAGTGAGCATTGCCGACATTTTTGTGTTACTCGTGTATCTTTAAAGAAATTAAATCTTTTTGGCACTCCCGTATCCAACACTTGTCTTTTGCTGAACAAATCAATTAAACACTACTGTCTCAAACTCTCAATTCAGCCACAAAGGCTTATTCAAAAGGGACTAAGCTACTCATTGCTTTGCAATCTCATAACAATTGATATAAACAACTGAAAATAGAACATGCTGACGAATATTTTTATAATAAGATAGTGATGGTCTATAAAATACTAATTAACCTGCCCAATGAAATACGATTTAGTTGCACATCATATAATCAAAACTATTTTCACGATAACTAACCAATAATTTAACTTCAGAACTTACTGACAATACAATGCAGTATATACCAGGCTGCAAAAACAAATAAAGATAGAAAGGACAAAAAAAATATTTCTGAAGATAAACCTTCTGGAGGCATAAATACAACCGTTATAACCATCAGCAATCACGACCCGGTCCAACAAATGACTTTGCTATTGATTCCATATCCACTTGTCCAAGTCACTGTTATGTAAGAAATATATCAACGTCTATCCGCTCATGATTATATTTGCTAAATCACTTCAAAACGCATGTCATTTTGTTTACTTAAAAAGGAAGATAGACAACTTACCTCGTATTTTATCATCATCAAGAATTACCTTAAGACATTAACTGCACCATTTGTTTCTCTTGATTAGCCTACCGAATTCTAAAATTGCTCCTCCTTATGTTTCACCTTTATACTTTAGTTGAGCCCATCATTTTTATCTAAATGGAAATAAATAGAATTTTCACATGATAGCTTCCAATATAATTTGCAGTAAAACCAATGGTCAAGAAAGTGATGATGTGGACTTCCGTATGAGGTTAATGAGGGACAGCGTTTGAATACACACAGAGCACTTTAGGTCGTTTCCAGTCCATTAGTTTCAATGTGATAAAAGGAACATATTACACTAATTCATATATCTTTCAGCAACTGTAGGATTTCGTACAGGTCTTTCACTCAAGGGTCATATTGATCACTGACCAGTAATGTATGAATAATCTCGTTGACCTCAATGAAACTCTAACTAAAAGTCGTATTCATACATATCAGCAAGCAGAACATACCGTCTACAACTATGCCCTGCAACATTTTTCTACCAGATGCACAGAGAAGACAGCAATTTGGATCCATTTGGCATTAGGTAAAAATAAGGTGTTATTATCCAAGAGCGATAAAACACAATAATCTAGGAGCGATAAAATCAAGTCTAATATACTCAGATAGTCAGATATATCAGCCTATTTTGTTGCAATAATTCTCGAATTTTGTTGTGGTATTTTTTATTGATGATTTGCGTATTAGATATATATTGTTAATTTGATTGATAACGACTGAATTAGATAATTATATATTTTAATCATAGAGATCAAGGAAATAGTAGAGCAAATGGAAAAAAGTAATTACCCAATCATGACAAGAAAGCATGAAAGGATCAGCAACATGAGTTTTGTTCTAGAAAGGGTGTTTGGTGTAGATGGCTCTGACGTAATCAGAGCAAGTGTTAGAGTGTGGTGACGTCATAGGTGTTAGGCTTGTATAGATAAGGCGTGAAGTAAACAGCGCCTAGCGCGTATCGTTAGTTTACACTCAAACATTTAACTTATAGTGATTTTCAATTGACTGACGGTTGACCTTGTAATGTTCAATTATACTTTTGAGCTTACTCCGGGGAATTTAGATAAGCTCTTTTTGTGTGGCTTATTTTGGAGGGCCTAACAATGTTTATTTGATTACCTTCTTTTGGTTATTTTACCTTTAAAGCTTAATCCAAACATCAGCAAGAGATTATGAATTATCATAAGCTGTACTTTATAGAAAGCCTAAAAAATTATCATAGAGAAACGCCCACCTAACTCGTTATATAAATTTGAACAAATGAGCACACGCGTTGCGAGGTAAGACCAACCATTCTGTTTAAGCACAAATGTACAAACCTTTTTGTGCACTTTGTTCAACTGGAAGAAAGAAAGTGTGCAACTGAAGAACGGTTTTACTCCCTAATACGCTTGTTTTGTAATGACTATCTGCAAAAAAGGCTATTATTTACCCCCTGAAAACCCATTCCTTACCTGTTTATAGTCGAAAGCAGACCAAATGAGTTGACATTGGTATAATTATTGCAGGATTAATGTTGAATAAATAGGGGAAAATTACATCTAATGCATAGGACTGACCTTAAATGCGAATTTCCTTATTTGCATCCTAAATGTAGCTTATAGTATCAACATCATGTGGGAAAGATATGTAGTCCCACCACCTATGCATAATACATGTATGACATAAGTTTTCATACTCACAATACCTTTCTATGTGGAAGTAATAGAGTATGTTTGTCATAAAGAAATGAGATGTAACTGATAGAAAAATAATAAGGCATAAGTGGAAAAGTTTGAAATACCTCTTCTTGTATCTTGTTGATATCATTATTAATAATAATAAAGAAATACTTCCATAAGAAATTACCTTAGCAGCAAGAACCATTTGTCTTTGCAAAGAAAAGATAACATGAGAATAATAAAAACTTGTAAATAAAGGGGGTGGGGAAAGAAAATATGGAGAAAAGTATGTTGTCTTTATGGTGTCTTTCTAACACCGATATTTATACTGTCTACACCAGGTACTTTGTATTTTGATTGTAGCATGCATTGATTAAAAATTTAAGCTTTTTCAATACTGTTTAATAAAGGAATCCTTTATTTCAATGGTTCAGTTCAAACAATGATAAAAAAAAGTCTTGTTTTATATAAAACTCAAGGCATTGGTTGAATATCATAAGATTGAAACCAGCACGGTAGAAAACATACTTATTTGAGGCCAAAGGGGAGTTAAAAGAAACTTCAGAGTCATGGAACATATGATAGCATGTCTCATCCATAATAGAGTGTATGTCGAAAGTTGCGGTATTCTTCCTGGTTCAAGCCGATCAATGGCTGTGATCAACCCTTGTACTCCTGCATGACATAAGTATTGGAAGTTTCGGCCATTCATAGTGTATTCTTGCAAGTATTTGTACATGAAAAAAACACGAGTTGAAGATTATGACGCATATATTATAACAGTAATAGTGTCACAAAAAAGGTATGGGAGAAGACCTACAAAATTAGGTATACAGAGACAAATTAACTGAACGTGATAAATTTAGGTCTTGTGAGCTTTTATCTCATCAAATGATGTTCAATAGAGTGACTTATTACTAAGAACCAAAGCAAACCTATTGTCAAACCAGCTAACCTGTAGCCAAAATATCGGTGAATTAGCACATTGCAGACAAATACTAAGCCAACACAAACCTATTTAACATATAGGGGGCTAAAAATAACAGAATTGTCTGAAGACATAAAAACAGAACCCCAGACCATATATCAACATCCAAAATCATGAAACCATCACTCATAAGGCAGTAGGAGCATAAAACCTTCTAAATTTTTTGACAGTTTATTAAATCATAAAATAATGGAAGAGAACCTACTATATCAAACCATCAAAATCCTATGTAGCAAGCATGCATTTCCTATTAAATCAAGAGATTGCATGACTGATAAGAATTGTGCAAAGCGAACCCCACACATACATGTTCGTAGCTAAATGATCGAAATACCGTGTGGCTGATTGCATACTTACATTCCGTCTAGGTGTTCTCTATCTTTTTATCCCCTGTAAGAAATGTTGCTCAATTTGTCGTTGAATATCTGCACACAAAATTATTCACACAACATGAAACCCTGGGAAGTAATAACATAATCTAGAACATAAATTTAGTACCCTTTTTTTGTCGTGGGTATGAAAATGTAGCATTCAAATCAATTAGTTCAATACTTGTAATTGCTAATATTCTTGCCATCAGATTCTACTCATCATTCTCGACAGCTTCGAACCAAATGGGAAAATTGAGTCACCAAATAACAATCTAAAAACCTTTCTCATTGCTTAAAGTTGTAAACTTTCCACCTGGTTCTTGAAGCCAACCACTAAAACAAAAAACAACATTATAATTCAGAATCATAACAACCTTCATCGTAAATAAAATAGCCCCTAAAACTAATAAAATTAACATGTCAATCACATAAAGAATCATGCAACCTTAATAAATGATATGAATAATTATATCATGCTCCTTAACATTAGCACCAGTCCAAGCACCTGCAACAGGTGCATCAGCCTCATTACACCATTCGGTATTAGGAATTGTGGCAGACCATTTGACACCCATATAGCTACATAATCTGTATAATATTTTATGCTCCCGAAAAAAATTGCCAGCAGTTATTTCCAAAGTGTTATTGGAAATAATCTCATTAAAGGGTTTCAAATAAAGAATAACACGTAGTTGCAAACCACCTAATAAACTACCTTCAAACATGGTTAAAGATGATGTTGATGCATATACTGCAATGACTAAGCTGAGATTAATCATCATAGGAGTAGCTACATTTTATCCAACCAAAACGTTTTAAAGAATTGAATAACTGAGAGTTGGATGTTACCATAAGATATGCATTTCCACCAAAACGTTGCTCATATGTGCTCCTAATGTGACTCTGAGTCTCTCATGAAAAGCATTTTCTTCCATCAAGCCATCAACCCTTTGAGGTAAATCATCGTATTTCGCCTGAATCCTACACAAAGTTATCAGAAACATCTTTGCTGGGAGATATGAATTGAAAAAAATAAAGAAACATCTTACATGTTTACGCAGTTTAGATATATTGGCAGATTCCCTATTGGATTGCTTTCTCCTCTGCCTTTTTAGCTTTCTAAAATTTGAACGTGAATACCTCATTTGAGATCATGAGATTCAGAACCTCTGCTTCCGCTTGACAGATCAACTGATGGTCAGTGCTTGTGTAAATATAAAACTTCGAACAACGTAGAATCACCTTTACCAAAGATAAGATAAACAAATTGATTCAAAAAAACACTAAGAAATCAGAAACGCGAAACATAAACAACATTGTACCTTTGATTAGATTTTCTTGATTGAGATACAATACCAATGCATCTTGGCTTGTGGATGTATCTAGGCATGATTCCGATCTTACAGTATCCAGGCTTGATGATACCTGGGCAGTTGGGACTAATCATTGAAACACACCCACTTAAGAAGCTCAGAATGTCATCAGCATTTGCAGCTACAATGTCTACCTGCAAGTAATTTTATACAGCTCAAAGAAAGAGATGGTCTAAACAGAGCTCAAACTACACATATGTTTGGCACCATTTGTGGCCAAAGTTGTGAAATTAAAATACAATAACGACATAACGACATAAAAAACAATAAAGGAACCAACCAAGTCTTTACGACGTCCAACAAACTGTAAGGGCAGGTTTACGTCGGGCCTAAGAATCGTCAGGGCAGGTCTACGTGATGGCATACGGAGAGCGATGCAGTTCATGACCTGTGTCATTTGACTCGGTGATCACCTAGAAACATGCTCTTTTAGTACATATTTATCTCAACAACGGAATAATCCAAAAGAACCAAAGATGATATACATATTATTTTAGTTTGAAACAAAATGAGGCATAATGAACACCGACAGTGAAACAAAACTCTGCAACTTGTGTCCGCTCCTCCACTAACCTTCACTTTTCACCTTATTGTTGCTTTTTGGCATTTTTTTTCATGTACCCTACTTCCATTGCTTGATCTTCTACTTATATTCCGTATGCATCCAAATAAAGAACACGAGCCTTGGCAGGCTTGGGTTGAATAATAACCTTTATTGGCATCTGTCCAGGAACATCTTTATAAAGGGAGCAACCTCTGGTTTTTGTCTAAAACCCATCTTGGTAGCAAGCACTTGTGCACGTTTTACAGCTTCAAACTTTTGCGCAGTAAGTTCAGTGGGTTGAGGCATGGTCCCACCAAGTTGCTGTGTAGATCTATTACTTGCTGCTTGGGGAGGCGCAAATGGCTTTCTTTTGCAGACATCTTTCCACTCGTTTCTGTGCTTACATCTACACCTATGTTTAACTATATCATAACAAACAAACAAACAAACAAACAATAAAAGCATGCAATTTGTCAAGACATACTAAACTAACAAACATTGATCAAAGCGGATGAGCAAAAACTGCTTATAAAAAACACAACGGTTTTAAAACCCAAAATACAACACAAGTTTAATATTTAGATTCACAACATACCAAAGAGTTCTTCTTCGCCCTCTCTGCAAGCGCACGCATAGGTTAGATTTTACCTTTGACAATGGCATCGAGAGAGATGTTTCCACTATTTCTACTATTTGTAGAACTCCCATCTGTACTGGATTTCCCAGGAACCTCGTGACACTTGTACTATTTGGTAGAAATCAAAGATACCATAAAAGGATGGTGGCTGGTTGCAAAAGCGGTCTCGTATGGGGTTCCAAATGCCTTGTTGTTCGGTCCTGATGCGCCACTCTGCAGCCAATACATATAAAAGCCATAAGTAGTTTTGATTCAGTACCTTTACTATAAGAAATTTCTTGAAGGCTGTAACTTAAAATACACAACAATGCACACATGTATCCAAACAACATATAATCTGAATGATACATACCTTATATCAGAACTATAGATTTTTTTTCATAGTTTGAACATTCAGCTTACCGTTCTTATCTAGCTAAACTATACAGAACCTACAAATTTGTAATTTATAGAAATAGTGATTTATGAATCCATGAACCACTCAAATATACGGCTCATAATGGATGATAATGTGCAGCATCACAAAGTGTTTGCGATAGAGAACATAATGTGATCGCTTTTAAATTAAAGCTTAAAAACTTCACAATCTAATTCTTATTCCTGGAATAAGAAAAAATGATTTATTAGCATTGTAAAAGTTTAAGCATGAGAAAAGCTTTTTCATTCGCTAAAATATACTACAACTGAAAATATTAGTAATTTTTTTTTGCTTCAATGACCTTAACCATTACAGATCTTGGTAAACTGTCAGGACAGTTCATAAAACCATTAGTTAAACTAATAGGGTGTTTGAAAACGCTTCTTAAACTTGATTGAATTAATAATAATTATACATGACAATATTATTTAGCATACATACGCAAGAATTATATGGTAACCGACCATCAAGGGTGTGTCTTAGTATAACAAAGGTTGCAAAATATATGATAAAAAAAGAATTACCTAGCAAATCAAACTTATAATATGTGTGGAGCACAAACTTATAAATTACACTGCGATTAAAGTTGAATGAAAAATGCCTTTAAGTTCTGAAACAATATACATGCCTTGTTTCCACAATTGAAAAGTTAGATTATAGATGTAGTACATAGGTTCTTTTTTATTAAGCTTAATGATAGATCAGATAGATATCGTATGATAGGGGAGGAGATTAGGGTTTTAAGATGTGTAACAGAAGATCGTTTAAACGTGAGTGATAAAGATCCATATTAGTGTTTTAATACGAATGGTAACATGTTTATGTCTGGTTTTTGGGTGCGATTAAATTTTCTGGGTTCGAGAATTTGTAAGCCCAAAACCTAAGCCCGACTGCTGATTGGGATTAGTTCCTTGATTGATGACGTGGTAAATCCCTTCTCTTATATATAATGTAAAGATATATATATATATATATATATATATATATATATATATATATATAATATATATATATATATATATATATATATATATATATATATATATATATATATATATATATATATATATATATATATATATATATATATATATATATATATATATATTATATATATATATATATATATATATATATATATATATATATATATAGAGAGAGAGAGAGAGAGAGAGAGAGAGAGAGAGAGTTAGGTTATTGTGGTTGAGTGACTTAAAATTGTTAAAATAAAAAGGAATATGAACCATTAGATTTATGAATTAGCATTTGATGAGCTTAGTAATAAATGAATAATATTATAATAAATAAGTAGAGTTAAAAGGGTATTTTAGAGAATTATAATTCAAATTTTTTTAAACTCTTTCATGACATTGTACGTTCTTTTTTTTCAAAAACATTTAGGATGTTTAAGTTTATTTATTATTTAACCAAATTTGCACATGACACATCATTAATTTTTGTTTCATTTTTAGCTCGCACAAATTAACAAAAGAATAAAAAAGAAATTTCGTCCCAAATATATGTCCCGATTTTTTCCCGATCTAAAAAGTTATGTACCGATCACGTACCTAACGGGATTCGGGTATCGGTACCGGGTACCGGGAAATCGGGATTTTCTCGCTACCGGTCCCATACCGAATTAGTGGTACCGAATTTTTTTTTCACCTTATTTCGTAGTCCCGGTCTCGTACCGAATGAGATTCGAGTATCGAGAATCGGTACGGTTCCGAGACGGTTCGGGTTCGAAATTCGGGTCAAAATGCTCTCCCTAATAGTAACAAAGGATGACTTATAGATATTTACTTCTCTTGTAAAACTTGATAAAAAATTTGCATGATATAAAAGCAATAAAATTTTAATGCATAATCTAAATTTATGACTCATGATATGACAACATACATAAACAATTTAAATTAATAGGATTATAGAACAATTGATACAACACGTACACTGTGTACGTTGATATAACACATGCATAAAGAATAAAAAATAAACGCATGCTCACCTAATAAATTTTTGATACACAACTCTACTCGCTGATAATTGAGCAAAAAATATTAAGAATACTGATACACAGCCAGAACATGTTTGTACACGACCAAAATCGATACTCATTCACGGGCAGAAACACCAACATATATTTGAACCATCTAATACATTACATAGTTTTTGGAAATGAATTGGGATGCATCGATTACAACATTGACAAACAACAGAACTCAAGCCTTGCCACAACCAACTTTTACACCAACGACTCGTACATCACCCACTCGTGCATCA